>JAZGTK010000768.1:16573-39951 GCA_036877625.1 Ambastaia sidthimunki
TTCCTATGCTTTCTGGCTGATGTTTTGGTCACTTTTGAATGCTGGCGGTGCTTTCACTCTAGTGGTAGCATGAGACGGAGTCTACAACCCACACAAGTGGCTCAGGATGGCACATCAATGCGAGCTGTGGCAAGAAGGTTTGCTGTGAGAGCCCTGCAAAATGACCTCCAACAGGCCACAAATGTGCATGTGTTTGCTCAAACGGTCAGAAACAGACTCCATGAGGGTGGTATGAGGGCCCGACGTCCACAGGTGGGGGTTGTGCTTACAGCCCAACACCGTGCAGGATGTTTGGCATTTGCCAGAGAACACCAACATTGAATTCGCCACTGGCACCCTGTGCTCTTCACAGATGAAGGCAGGTTCACACTGAGCACATGTGACAGACGTGACAGAGTCTGGAGACATTCTGCTGCCATCTTCCAGCATGACCGGTTTGGCAGTGGGTCAGTAATGGTGTGGGGTGGAATTTCTTTGGAGGGCCGCACAGCCCTCCATGTGCTCGCCAGAGGTAGCCTGACTGCCATTAGGTACCGAGATGAGATCCTCAGACCCCTTGTAAGACCATATGCCAGTGCGGTTGGTCTTGGGTTCCTCCTAATGCAAGACAATACTAGACCTCATGTGGCTGGAGTGTGTCAGCAGTTCCTGCAAGATGAAGGCATTGATGCTATGGACTGGCCCACCCATTCCCCAGACCTGAATCCAATTGAGCACATCTGGGACATCATGTCTCGCTCCATCCACCAACCCCACGTTGCACCACAGACTGTCCATGAGTTGGCGGATGCTTTAGTCCAGGTCTGGGAGGAGATCCCTCAGGAGACCATCTGCCACCTCATCAGGAGCATGCCCAGGCGTTGTAGGGAGGTCATACAGGCACGTGGAGGCCACACACACTACAGAGCCTCATTTTAACTTGTTTTAAGGACATTACGTCAAAGTTGGATCAGCCTGTAGTGTGTTTTTCCACTTCAATTTTGAGTGTGACTCCAAATCCAGACCTCCATGGGTTAATCAATTTGATTTCCATTGATAATTTTTTGTGTGATTTTGTTGTCAGCACATTCAACTATGTAAAGAATATTTCATTCATTCAGATCTAGGATGTGTTATTTTAGTGTTCCCTTTTTTGAGCAGTGTACATCCTTAATTCAATTTGTGCTTTGACATTTCCTCATCCTTTTCTTTAGCCCAGGTGCTCAATATTTACCCAAGCTTGGCACTCAATAGTTCCTGACTGATTTATCTCAATTGCCTTGTGCTGTTTGAGGAGGTCAGAAGTTTCTGTTTTGCTTCACAAAGACAGATTTGTTAGGAATCAAAGAACAGGCACATCACAATGGTAAACTTATGACACCTACATTCAGATTTCTGTTCCTTGAGAATTTGTGGCTCCAGAGTTCAATTGTCAAAACCAAAACTTATTCTGTCACTTTTTTCCCCCCTCTCCTGTCCTTTTTCATACCATAATTATTTGTAATTTTAACAGCAAACAGATATGTTTCACAGCAACAGGACTGTCTTCTGTTGTTGCTCTCTGATATGGTAATTCTGGGCCAAATAGGAATGCAAATATAATGTAGCTGGGCTTACATGTAATATAAGCATTGTACTCACTCTGGGAAACAACAAAGGGAACACTGGGGACAGCTGACGCAGAGGAAGTTGTTGAGGTCATGCCCAATCAAATCAAGGAAAAGCGTTTTTGGTCAGTTTTCTTGTCATCTTAAAATTAATTGAATTAGCATTATTACATTTACATGACTCAAAGCACTTTAAAATGCACATATGTAGGTCAGGAACATCAAAATTCTTAAACCCCCTAGCAAGCTAAATTTCTGGACCATGGTATTTATAAAACCCTGTGTACAGCTCATAAATGCTGTATCTTAGTAACTACAGATTTTGAGTGATTACCAAAAAACCCCTGTGTAAAACTGTGTAACATTAAAAACAAAAACTGTAAATTATAAACAATATTGCACCGGAAAGAGAAATGATTAGTTCATCTTTTGAGTCTTTCGAGTCGTTCGTTCGTTCGTTCATCACGTGACAGCCCCATACGTTTAACCAATGCAGACTGCACCAGAAAGAGAAATGATTAGTTCATCTTTGGAGTCGTTTGTTCGTTCATCACGTGACAGCCCTATAGGCTTAACCAATGCACACTGCACAGGAAAGAAAAATGATTAGTTCATCTTTTGAGTCGTTCGTTCGTTAGTTCATCACGTGACAGCTCCATACGCTTAACCAATGCAAACTGCACCGGAAAGAGAAATGATTAGCTCATCTTGTAAGTCGTTTGTTCGTTCATTACGTGACAGCCCCATAAGCTTAACCAATGCAGACTGTACCGGAAAGAGAATTGATTAGTTCATCTCTGGGGTCTTTCGAATGACTCAAACCCGAAGACTCGAAACAGGTGAACTAATTCCAGTACAGCACCTATACTGTTAGATGTTGTGTATGCGCGACTGAACAAATCACTTTCCGTGACGACTCATTCTTCCTGAGTCACATTAAAGATTCGTTCAAAATGAATGAATCATTCAAGAACGACCCATCACTGATAAGAGTGCATAAAATGTAAAAATGGAATAGATTCTGAGTCTCAGTCTTGTATTGAGTTTAGTACTTTATTTTAGGATCTTGACTCATGCTCTGGGTTTTGTATTGAGAAGATGTCCCTTCCTATCATCTCAGTGCCAAATGTTTTTGTCTTGCTATGCTTTGTGGGGTCTGGTAGCCCAAAGATGTCTTATGTTATGCATCAGTCATCAGATACACACACACAGTGTCAGCAACTCACTTGTCAGACTCTATCTTTAAAGTTCAACAGTTGTTGAACCGGTTCACTTGTTTTTTTTGAGACAGAGTTTTCAAGTCTTGTAGCTAGGGATTCTATTATTATTACTACTGTTTTCCTGTCAAATAATTGTCTTTATCAGTCCTGTGGACTGAGATTTGGGACCTGTTTGTTCTGGCCTTGTTTTAAGTATTTATAAGTATTTGCACAAAACATTTTTTGCTACACACTGCCTTTTTTTTACATGGATTCTGTTTGCAATATATGACATTAAGCTTTGAAAATTTTTTTTGGTTTTACCCATGTCATGCCCATATTTGGATTTCCTGTCTTCTTTAGTGTAATCAGTCCCACCTGTTGTCAATTAGTCTTTGTAATTAGTGTTGCTTTATAAGTTAGCTGCTGTTTAGTCTTCTTTGTCTGGTATTAACGTTACGTTGGGTGTTCTTATGTCCCTGTCCGTCCTCCCTGTCCGTCCTCCCTGTCCGTCCTCCCTGTCCGTCCTCCCTGTCCGTCCTCCCCGTCCGTCCTCCCCAGAGCTTACTGCACTTCACAAAATGTAAATACAGACAGTGATGATATCAGAATCAAGTGAATGATAAGTGAGAAAAAACATTTGTCTAAATGAGCAGTAGAGTAAAAATGTATTAACCAAAGTAGTCTCTCATGGAGCGGGTACACCATGCAACCCACTTGGTGGACTTTATAATGTCCACCACAACGGAAAATACTCCCATCAGGGTGCACACACTCTGTCTGCAGTATCTACACTGCAAACACCCTCGGACAGACTGGCCGGCCAGATGAAATGCCACAAGCAGTATAGTGTGGTACACCACCTCTGCGCACCAGCAGTACATGGTTTACAAAAGTGCTCTGAAGGAAGGGTGGGATGTTTTGCTTTAAAAGATAGCTTGCTTTTCCTATCCTCTTGCCACCCTATCTTTAATAAAAAAAACAATCTGATGGTCAGTTTAAATTTAGTTTCTTTTCATTGTTTTGTACTGTTTATTCATTTCCTTTCCCATTTATTTATCTACCCATTTGTCCATCCATCCATCCATTTTTCAAACCAGCTTGTCCTCTTCAGGGTTGCAGGGGGCTGGGGCCTATCACTCACACACCTATGGGCAAATTTTGTTTTATCCAATTTACCTAACCTGCATGTCTTTAGACTGTGGGGGAAACCGGAGTACCTGGACAAACCCACGCTGGCACAGGGAGAACCTGCAGACTCTGGCCACAAATGCCTGGGCCTCAGCCTGGGCTCAACCAGGAGGCTTCTTGCTGTGAAGCAACAGTGCTGCCCACTGAGCCATTTATTTAGGAAAACCTGCATTTCTTGCCTGCTCAGAGAAAACACAGCTTTGAGAGATGTGTGCGAGTTGAATTTGTGAGGATGTGTAGTGTGTGTGTAGCGTGTGTGTGTTTGCGTCTGTTTATGACTGCATGCCCTTGTATGCTCCTCCTTGGACCCACTGAAAAAGATGCTCTTTTATGAACTGTCATGAAGTTCACTTAATACAAAGCCTGCAGGATGAACTGAGCAGGAATGAAGCGAATGAAGGGAATAAAGCGTCTATAAAAACAAGAACATTTACTTACTGTACTGACATTTTCTCCCCATATATTCTCCTGGGCATTCACAGGAATAGTTCGCAACCAGATCTGTGCAAATCCCACCATTTTTACATGGATGTCTTTCGCATTCATTAACATCTGCAAAATAAAAGAAAAGGTATTTGTTTAAAGCAGGCTTTAGAGTGTCATGTGGAATGGCTCTCATTCAAATGCACTGGTAGGGGGTATTTATTTTAATAGATTATATTGTTTGTTATTTGATTCACAGCGTATATGATCATTCCAGACATGTAATCAAATTAACTGATTCCAAATGGTAAAAATACAGTAATAACAATCTCTCAATAGAAAGTCCTTGATAAATAAAGCATGTGTAAACACAAGTGCTGGATTTGAAAAGTATTTGATTATTTGACTGTTTGATAAATAAATGCTAATAGAACGTTTGAAATGTCTGCAATGTGTGTGGAGTCTCCTATACAATAAACACTGTTTCTAAAAGACTTTAAACAATAGTTGCTGATAATCTATTAATCAATTGTGCAAATAATAAACATAAGGCCTAGACATGCAGGGCCAATGCTCTATAGCTATTTACCCATGCAATGGATACAGTGGTGATGGCTCTTGGATGACCTTCAGCAGGGTTCAAACTTACAACCTCTCAGGTTCTCTTAACATTGTACAGTATCACCACACCCACAACTATGGTATGTTTCTATAAAGACACAGTAAAATGTCAATACATATTCAATACTAACATACTGCTGAGAGGTTTTAAAAGCATTTTATGAGATGCCTAAATTCCAGAGAGTTGCATATAAGCAAAGATAGACAGGGAACCATAATGAGCTTACAGGTTATAAAAGAAAGATCAGACATAGAGTGAAGAGTCCACTAAAGTGAGACATTTGCCAAGTTTACATGCATACTTTTTTGTCATTCCGATTGAAATTATTCAGTTGAAGCATTCCTATCAAATATGGCAGCTTGTGGACCGCACATACAGGCCTCGCAGCCCAAGAGGAAGTTTAATTCAGACAGCTCTCAGAGCCCCCAGATGGCACTTCTGTTTTTATTGCCACCTCAGGGGTTTTGGGGAGCAGAAACACCTGGCAGAAACAATTGTGTATTTTACAATTACAAATGTTTTTGGTATACACATATATATTTCTTGTATGTGCATTGGAAAAAAACAAAAAAGCAGAAGAAAAAAACCAAAAGTTACATAATTTTACACAAAACTACAGTGCTGAAAGACTTGGCTTTAAGCGTATATTTGCTTAATGTGTCAGGTCCAGCTTGATTTTTTGGACATAAAATGTGCACGTCCCTAAATCACTAATCCCTAAAGGGTGCCAATAGTTGTTACGTTGAGGTTCCCACACTGCCCCCTTCTGGCCATTAGTGGGAACCGTCACCTAAACTGTCACAAACTGTCCCAGCAGCCACCATACCTCGGGCTGACCACTCCCCCTCATCACTCACCTGTTTCCAGTTTGCTCATCAAGGACTCTTATTTAAACTGTGTTCACTCTTCTGTTGGTTGCGTCTTGATTTGCCACGGCATCAATTCTGAACGGTTTTCCCGTGTTGATTCCTGTTGTTACTCGGACTGCTATTTGGATTTTTCTCTTGCTTACTGCCTGCCCCGACCCTTGCCTGTTTCCTGTTTACTCCTTGTCTGCTGCCTGCCTCAACCCTTGCCTGTTTATCGTTTGTGATCTGCTCTGCCTTTGTTATTCCTGTTTGCCGGTTTTGACCCTTGCGTGTAATATTACTCTAACAAAGCTGCAAATGGATCCCTGTGCCATTGACTCGTCATTACAGAAGACTTCGCCACCACAAGATCCAGCAGCGATCGTCCAGTGGCCCGCTGGGCTACCTGCTCAAGTCCCGCGTTTTTTTAAAGATCCCGTTCAGCTCGCCCGGTTGATTGCCCTAAAGGATGAGGTAGTCCAAGGATGGCGAGGGATGCAGATTGCTACCACAGGTGCCTCTGTTCCTGTTTTACCTGTTCCAGAGCCCAGTGCCAAGTCCAGTCCGGGTCTTCCAGAGCCCGGTGCCAGGTCCAGTATGGGTCTTCCAGAGCCCGGTGCTAGGTCCAGTCCGGGTCTTCCAGAGCCCGGTGCCAGGTCCAGTCCAGGTCTTTCAGAGCCCGGTGCCAGGTCCAGTCCGGGTGTTCCAGAGCCCGGTGCCAGTCCCGAATTCAGTCCGGCGGTGCCAGAGTCCGAGTCCAGGCCGGCGGTGCCAGAGTCCAGAGTCCGGTTCCAGGTCGAGGCCGGCGGTGCCAGTGCAATGCCAGTGCCAGAGGCCGGCAATGCCAGTGCCAGAGTCCGGTTCCAGGTCGAGGCCGGCGGTGCCAGTGCCAGAGTCCGGTTCCAGGTCGAGGCCGGCGGTGCCAGTGCCAGAGTCCGGTTCCAGGTCGAGGCCGGCGGTGCCAGTGCCAGAGTCCGGTTCCAGGTCGAGGCCGGCGGTGCCAGTGCCAGAGTCCGGTTCAGGTAAACAAAACTCTGTCATACCTGACACCAAGGTCCCTCAACTATTAGTAATTGGTGTTAACGAACAACTGCTCTCTGAGGCTCTGTGTAATTTTCAGACACAGGTAAACATTAACACACTTAAATATGATCAAATACTGTACACTGTATCAACACACATCCATTATGCAACATGAATGTGTTTATATAAAACTCTAAAGGATCAAGATTTTATGTCAGCCTTGAGCATGCATGATGTTGTGATTCTAAAACCTAAGTTTAATCAAAAATGCCATCTATTCATCAACCATTTTACATGACATGGTAAATTAATGTTTTCCCTCATGTTCTGTTTGTGGTCTGAAAGAAAGAAAAGCCATTTAAAGCCATTTTAACAAATCAAAAATACTATATTTAGTATAAATACTAGTACATTTAGTAAATACTATTTATAATATTTTAACTGATTAAAGTAAATAAATAAAAAGCTTTCAATGTCTTTCAGGAAATAAACATTATATTAGTTGTGTTAGGGGTCTCATGGACCCCACGCATAAAACTTTTAATGTGCAATTTTTCTAATTGGTGTACACACTGCAGACATACATTTCTGACAGTTGTCTAATTTGTTAACAAAATGGATAAAACAGGAGAACAGAATCAATAATCTTCCTGCTGGGTTTATAAAAAGATCAGGGAAACATTAAAAGCAAAAATAATTATTTCAAATCTGCTATATTGCTTTTTTAATAGGTTGATCACAGGGAGCTGTGATTGTCGAGTGGGAATTGTCGAGTGGAATTTGCATCACTCATTCAGGTTTGTGCTGAGGATCCTAAACATACCCGGCTGTCAGCGGTCAGTTCAACGTTGTGCCAGGAGTGACAGAATGTCTCGTTCCATCCATCAAAAAACGGAGGCTACCTGCTTAACCAAGATGTTCCCTTTTTGTCACTTGCTTGACATTGTGTCGATGTAGACATAGCCTGGACATAGCGTGTCTGAGCAAGTCAGCACAGAATCCATAACCTTCAACGCACTGATAAGGTGTGAAGCTAACCATACCAGAGTGGCGGATTATAAAGCTTTTAGAAAATCATTGCAGAACGAGTCTGCTGATGAAATGTGTTGAAATAGTAAACTTGCGAACATTGAAGAACAAGACATTGCGAAGACCACAACCTACCATGGGGAGGTTGTATATGAATCAAAATAGATGGACTTCTGAGGAAGTATCACATCAAATTATGCCGACAAGCAGGGGACTACCACAGGAAGACCCATCCCAGATTCCCTACTGTGAAAAATACTTATATGGGAATCTGTCAGAATCTTGTTTCTGACTAGGGTCTCTGTTCCTGTGCATGAATGTGTGTGTGATTCTATGTAAATATGTTCATTTAATTCAGTACTAATTTTTAATGCAAATGAAATGAAATGTTACCTGCCCTACATTTTTATAAGTAACTTTTATGTAACGTGCATTGCTTGTAACGTGTTACCTCTGGCACAGTCTATTAGTATGCACATGCAGAAGCGGACAGAGAGAGAAGAGATTGTTCTTTGCTGTGCCATTGTCTGTTGTGTAAATGATAAAGTGCTCTGCTAGCTGGGAGACGATGGGGGCCAACCTGATTTAGTGTTGAGAGCACATAGGGCCATCTCCACAGTGCTGGGATATGGAGGTGGTGTATGTGTTTAGAGTGCATGTGTTCACACATGTAAATTATAAGTTTTTCTAAGCTTTCAGCCTTCCTCCAATCCACATTAACCGCCATGCTTCTTCCAGAACAAAAACTAATTTTAAAATCTTTCTTTCCACTACCAAAGGACTATAAAACAATCCCATATATAGCTCCTAACCCTTTGTCTGACTCTTAACAACATCTACTGCTCTGTTTAGGATCATGCCAAACTCTGATTGGCTGACGCTTTTCTGCACTTTTTTCTGTTCTGCACAAAGCAGATTTAAGTTGTGGAATAATGGGAAAGATTAATAGCTTAGCGACATGAAGTGCTGTAATCGTAAGCACTAAACTGGTAGCAGTGCATCCAGGGAGACAGCAAAGGGATGGGGGAATGCCCTTTCTACTGGGCAGCAGTGACCCCTACTGAGTGGACAGAGCAGCTCTGATGCTGCTCTGAAGCAGTTAAATAGGAATTAACTGTGCAGATCGGAATAGGAGTCAGAGTTATAGATGGAGGTAGTTGGAGTTGTGCAATCAAAAAGGATAGAAGTGTTTCATTATATTTTCCTATGTTATTGTACAAGAATGGAGATTAGGTTACCGATCAATACAAATTTAAGAAGTAAGAGCTACTGCTTGATTAAAAAGTCAACACAGCAGTCCAAAATGCATGATATTAATGCTGATAATAATATATTGCCTCTTAACTGATAAGAATTAGTGGTCCTGTTTCAGCATCCAGTATTTAATAAATTCAGCTGATGATTCAATATTACCGTGACAGGGCAACAACAATTGATTCTCTAAAACAACAGTAAATTTTGTAAAGGTAGGCGGTGTGCTAGGGGCAACGTCACGCTAGACGTGTGACACACTAAAAGACAACAGAATCCTTTAAGAACATGGCATTTGTCACATCTATCCAGTGTGGACAGTTCTACTATGCATTGCTCGCATCCTGTGTAATCACAGTGTTAATCTAACAACATTTAAACATTTTTTGGAGCTCTGTGCTTATGTAGCTCTGTAACTGGTACAGCACTGCATTAAGGTTGTGGGTTTGATTCCCAGGGAACACACATACTCATCAATTCTTCGGCTTCAAGTGTCTGCCAAACACATAAATGTACATGTAAAAATTTGAGATGAGACTATAAGGCAAATCTGGCATTATTTCATATAACTGCAATGTCAAGATTGCAAAACATAAAGCCAGGTAACTTTTGCAAAATTTAGGTCAGGATTGAAAGATATGCCAGGATTGTGACATTATAACCAATGCTTAATGATCACACTGGTATGTTAGAAGCATTTTAACAGTCAAACTAATTGAATGAATATGGACATACTTTAAATGATGACGTTTCATCTGATGAAGGGAAAGATGATCTGATGATCATTTTTCATACATAACATTTTATACTGTATTTTCCAACGATTTTCATTTGCCAACAAAGTACTACTGCTGGTACACTTCTACTGTAACTGGATTACAGACAACAACGAGAACTGAGAAGATGACGGTGACGATGGGATAGGAACGGGAGTCAGGTAAGTTGTTTGTCTATATATCAACGAGACCAGACAAACTGACTGCGGTGAGGGTGAGCTTATGAACGGTGCTTGATTGCACTGTGCCAGGTGCGGTAGATTGAAAGGCTGGTGATTGTGATCTCGTGGGAGGAGCGAGCGGGCCTGACGAAGACTGTGTTTCCGTGACACATATGCTGTTAAGATTGATGTGGACAAGATCTTAGTTTTCTTCTCTGAATATTATACCTGATTATATTTTATACAGCCCAAGAAAAACTTGCACCTATGTTTGTTCTCTTGTGAGAGTGATGTGTGCTTGCTGTAAATGGCTGATAAAGGCTTTGATTTTTGAATATTGAAAAATTAAGGTCAGGACTATAACTGGGCCATTGCAACACCTTCCTTTCTTTCTTAATCAGTCATTTTGATTTGCTGCTTGTGATTATTGTTCTGTTGGATGACCCAAATTTGGCCAATCTATAGCTGTTGGATAGACAGCTTTACATCTGACATAGAATACAAACATAGAATGCAAAACAAACCCAAATCATCACCCCACAACCACCACCATGCTTGAAAGTTTGTTTGAGGTGTTTGTCCAAAAGACATTTCCCCAAGGCTTGTACTTCCTTCAGATGCAACTTTGTAAACTTAAGCTGTGCTGCCATTTTCTGTTTGTGGAGAGAAGAGACTTTGTCTTTTTCTTCCAAACAAGCTATACTTTTTCAGTACATTTTTTAATTGTTATACAAAACAGTCTTAAGTCTAATGTAGCTCTTGAGTTTTTTGAAATTATGAAGAGAATTGCATGATCTGAGCTTGGGGAGAATTTGCTGGGGCATCCATTCAATAGGAATATTAGCAACTATCCTAAATGTTTTCCTTTTGTGAATAATCTTCCTCACTGAATTTCAAATTGCTTAGGAACGCCCTTATGACCAATACCAGATTAATGGGCAGCAACAATTGTTTTTTTTTACACATCGTCTTAATTTTGGACTAGATTTCACACCCAAAGAAATATATAAAGACTTGCATAAAGACCCAAAAACTGCCTGGAATAAATTAAGTCTGATGGTCTGGCTGTAATGATGGACTGAGTTCTAATGGAAGTGCAGTAGATGTTGTTTGAGCAATGGCTTGGGCAGCCTGCCAGCAAAAGAGAAAAGATGAAGGCTTGGTTGCAGCACAAAGAAAAAAAAAGCACATAAACTATCAGTGAGCAAGGAAAAGAGAACAGAGCGAAGAGATGAGAGACAGGAAAAGACAGGCAAGAAAGATATATAATATGAGAAAAAAGAGAGTAATGAGAAGAGTGCTAGGGTCAGATAGAAACAGAGAAGTAGAGAGAAAAAAAGAAGAAATGTGACAGCATCAGAGTAGAGTTCCATTGCAACTCTAGAACAATAGGCAGAACAATACAGTGTTTCTTCGATAAGCCACTGTAGTTTGTCTTTGTCTTTAAGGAGGACTTTATCAATGTTTTGATTAGTGCACTTACTACACAAAAAACTAGGTTACCTATAGTGTTGCACTAAAAAGTTACTTGATAGTGGTGCACCTAAAGGAAAAATTCTTTATTGTGATGGTTGTGGACACACTGGGCCATCACTGATGTGCAGAGAATTTATATCAAATATCTTTTCAAACATTAAAAAAGCTACTAGCAAATCTAAACCATGAAATGCTGAATTAGTTTTTTTTACTGTCTGTATAATGTACAGGACAAATGTGTTTGAGAACACACTTTTTAAAAATTGTAGGCAGTCTATAGATTTAGATACTTTCTCTTTCAGCATAAAACCGAAGCTGTATGGCATTTTTCAGTTTGTGTTCCTCTTGGTTTCCAGACAACATGACAGGTACACAGTGGCACTGACATGACTGATGGTCACTTGCATTGTCTACCCTGTCAAACATTCACAAAAAATAAAAAAGGTCAATTGTAATACAAGTGACGTGTTGCAGGCCTGTTGGCACATGAGTTATGGATGAGGACTGATGTTGGAGGCCAGATTCACCTCCCATGAAACTTTTTGATTCAGGCTATATCCCTGTTTATTTTCTCTGATGCCTTCAAACAGCTGAGAGATAACAGTTCCTGGCAAGCCACAATTAGCTAGCTGAGAGGTGAGACAGTTTCCTGTGAATGTATTTAAAATAAACTTATTTAAATTGTTTATCATAGACAGCAAATGAATAAAATGGAAAACAATTGGACATTATTGCTTGGGTTAACTTAAGTTGACTGATTAACAGAAGTGTCATAGAGGTCTTCACAGGTCCACCGTAAGGACATAAGGGTATAAACGGTGAGGTCTCATTCTATTCATTCTAGTCCCTCATCTGTTTAATATATAATTGGCTATACCCGAGTTGATCAGAAAAGATCAGTTTTGATCAGTCAAATTTAAAAAGCCTGTAATTTAGGTTGCTGCAGTTACCACGCATGTGTAGCCAAGCGTGCATCAGGGCGCTAAGCATTTCTACGATACCAGCGTTTCTGCAGTGATGCAATGACTTCACCAATTGGCAATTGGCTCTTTTCAATTGGCACGTTTATGGCATTTTCTTTGGTTTTGTATAGGTTCGAGTCCAACTTTAAAACAATAGTTGATAGATGTTTATACAAAACTAATAAAAGTTAAAGTGACCCATAGTGAAAGTGAACACACACATACCTAGAGCAATGGGCAGCATTGCTGCAGCTAGGGAGCAATTGGGGGTTAGGTGTCTCGCTAAAGGATATCTCAGATGTTACCTCCCGGCATTGGACTCAAATCCTAGCAAGCTTCTGGTTACAAGTCTGACTGTCTAGCCAGCTGGCCACAACTGCCATACTTTCAACTGAACCTGATGCTTTTAGGATAATGTTTTTAAGATAATGTGATGCTCTTGTACAGATGTCTCACATGCATCGCAAGTTCAAAGCCGTCAGGGAATATAAAGCTTTAAATGCTGGAGATAAGGCAGTGATAGGCATGGTTTGATATGCATTGTCTCCTTTTTTTTCTGCTGTTTATTACAACTGAATGTTTTTAGGTTTCTGTTTTGTTAGAAGGTGATGTGTTTAGCTAGTGTTAGAAGGTGATGTGTTTAGCTAGTGTGTGGGCTGTGTGTGTTTGTGTCTATGTGGAAGAGACTGTGTGTGGGCTGTGGGTAAAAGAATGAAATTATGATCTGGCTACGAATAAGGAATTAAGTTATGTTTTAGTAAGCATGCATTACACCGTTTCTTCAGTCGTGAAAATGGGGCGTGATTAAATTACATCCAATCAGAGCTGTTAGTAGAGAAGTTCTCGCAGTCTTCTGCACTCATTAGCACTGTACCGTCTAAAAACGTAAAAAATAAAAATAATATCTTGTATTTTCATGACTTTCATGATGCTTCTCCAAAAGCACAGCAACAAAATGTGGTGCTGCTTATCACGTTAAGGGGGATGACCTTGGTAAATGTAAGACCTTTTGTCATTTGTAGTTTTATTGCATTGCATGTGGTTATCTGTGTTTCATATATTAATGAAACACTTACACTGTTATCTTAAATACTAAAGAACTAATCACAGATCTTCTTGAAAGACTTTATTCTGCACACAAGTACACTTGAACCAAATGTCTCTAGTATATTACAAATATATTACAGTGGGATAAAATAATGTGAAGGTCAAAACTCACAATTATGACACTGAGGAGAAAATGAAAAGACTAATCCTTTGAAGGGGTCATTTTATGCATTTTCTTCAATATTAGTTAGTGTGTAATGTTGCTTTTTGAGCATTAAGAGATCTAAAAAATTACAATGCTCAAAGTTTATTGTAGAAGGAGATGTTCTGTTTTAGCAGAAATCACTTGTAGGAGCTACAACAAATGGAGAGGCTTCATAGAAACTGAAGCTATAGTGTTCAGAATAGCCTTAAAACAGGTGTTGTAGTAATGTGCGTGAAACTATGTGAAACATAATGTGTTTGTTGAAAAATTAAAAAAAATTAAAAATAAAGTTTTTTTAAAAACTAAAAAAACTTTTTTAATTTCAACTTAATTTCCAACTTCAATTAATGCAAATCTAACCTTACCATAATAATAAAAAATACTACCAAAACACTGATTTGAATTGTGAAATAATTGTTCATGTGCCGCTTATAATTAGCAGAGGTTCTACTGCCTACGTTATCGGAAGGTGGAATGAAATAGCTTAAGAAATATAATAAAATATAATATTTATACATATACATATATACAGTCCAGGATAATCACTACCAAAGAGTTTGGGACTGTGTGGATTCTTCTGGTGCAATTAGTAACATGATGTCATTTTTCTGTGAAAAGACTTTTCCAGGAAAGTCTTTTGCTTTTAAAAACCGTCACGTTACAATAAGTCAAGTAAAGAATGGTAACCTTTGGGGTTTCCAAACTGCCACAGAAGTACATACAATGACACCAACAGACACACATTCACACGTCTTCTCTTTTCTCTCTACCTCACACCCTGTCCCCTATAGTCATGCCTGCAACTATGATCCTATTTATTAGCAGAATAGAGGGAGCAGTTTTTGGTGGGCTCTGAGGGGAGGATGAGTTGGAGAGTTAGCGCAACAGGGTGAATTTCTGCTAAAATCAGAATTTGCTTCAGCAAATCAACAACAATGCATTTGACACAGTATACATCAGAGGTGGGAGTAAGTCACATATGTGCAAGTCACAAGTAAGTCTTAACCTTTAAGTCTCAAGCAAGTCCATGTCAATTTTTGAGAGAATCAAGCACGTCAAGTCACTGCTTTATGTCAAGCAATTCAAGTCAAGTCGTAGCTTGGGTCAAGCAAGTCACTGTCAAGTCATACAAATGTTTGATGATTTAACTGAATTTATATATTAAAATAAGTTAAAACTACAGTAGTTATGAACTATGGAAGTTTTATTTGCAATAACAAAACAAAAAATTGCAACATACATTTCTACATAAAATGTGTCCACATATAGCTAAGTTGTTAAAACAATAAAAATCTAAAAATAAATAAATAAAACTATCCGTGATGCTCTAAGATCCTGCTCCGCTGCCTACAACACGGGGCTCGCCACCGTGAACATGGATGATTACAAGGCTGCATCATACAGCGTGTGCAGAGCGGTAAAGGAGGCAAAGCGGCACTACGGGAGGAAACTAGAGTCGCAACTCCAACATGGGGGCTCTAGAAGCCTGTGGCAGGGACTGACAACCATCACGGACTATAAAACACCATCCTCCAGAATGGGGAATGCGGACGCTTCTCTGGCAGACGAGCTAAACACCTTTTATGCTTGCTTTGAGGCTGCTAGCGGTGCTAGCGGCACAAACAGCATGCACGCTGAGAGAGCCGGAGAGATTAACACGTTCACCATCTCGGAGCATGACGTGAGGAGGGCATTCAGGAGAGTGAATACCAGGAAGGCAGCATGACCAGATGGCATCTCAGGTCAGGTTCTGAAAGCCTGCGCTGACCAGCTAGCACTAGTGTTCACCAAGGTATTCAACCTCTCCTTGAAACAGTCTGTAGTCCCCTCGTGTTTCAAGCAGTCCACCATTGTACCTGTCCCGAAGAAACCCCAGCCCGCCTGCCTCAACGACTGCCGCCCTGTAGCCCTGACATCAGTAGTGATAAAGTGCTTTGAAAGACTGGTCAGAGACTTCATCACTGCAACACTACCAGACACACTGGATTCACTACAGTTTGCATACAGGCAAAACCGCTCTACCGAGGACGGCATTTCACACCTCCTTCACACAACAACGAGCCACCTGGACTGCAGAAAAGGGAATTATGCGAGACTGCTGTTTTTGGACTACAGTTCAGCGTTCAACACCATAATTTCCTCCACGCTCACTTCTAAGTTGGAGGTCCTGGGACTCAGCCTATTCCTGTGTCAGTGGATCTCCAACTTCCTGACGGACAGACCACAAGTCATACGGATGGGCAATCACACCTCATCCTCCATCACTTTCAGCACTGGAGTTCCTCAGGGTTGTGTTTTGAGCCCCCTGCTGTACCCACTGTACACTTATGACTGTGTGGCCACGTCTAACTCAACCACCATCATTAAGTTTTCTGATGACACTGTCGTGGTGGGTCTAATCTTCAACAACGGTGAGACGGCCTACCTACAGGAGATTAAAATCCTGGAGAGATGGTGCCAGGAGAACAATCTACTCCTGAACATCAGCAAAACTAAGAGAGAGTTAATAGTGGACTTCAGTACAAAGCAGGTGCGATCATACCATCCAACGTCAATCAATAGGACCCCAGTGGAGAGAGTGGACAGCTTCCGGTACCTCAGTGTACACATCACCCAGGACCTGTCTTGGTCCTGTCACACCAACACCCTGGTGAAGAAGGCCCAGCAGCGTCTATACCATCTGAGATGCTTAAGGGACTTTAAACTACCCTCTCAGGTGCTAAAAACTTTCTACATCTGCACCACTGAGAGCGTCCTGACGGGTAGCATCACTTCCTGGTTTGGGAACAGCACCATGCAGGACAGGCGAGCCCTCCAGACCTGCAGAACATCTACAGCAAAGCGGTGCCGAACCAAGGCCAGGAAGATTGTGAAGGACCTCAGCCATCCTAACAATGGACTCTTTTTCTTTTGAGACTCTTTTTCCTGCAGGCCATTCGGAGTCTAAACCAGAAAACACTGAGCACATAATACATGGACTTTCTCTGTTTTTCCATCTCACACACACATTTTGCACATTCAACACTAGACTAGCACAGAGCCACTTTAAACACTTATTAAACACTTATTCTGCACATGAACACTTTAGTGACTCCCATTCACATACAAACACTTACCCCTCAACTACCTTATTAACTACCTCTTATTTTATTTTACTTTTATTTTATTTATTTATCTTAATTCTTTATCTTTAATTGATGTTGGACAGTCGTCAGAAGCATTTCACTGCATGTAATACTCTGTATGAAAATGTATGTGACAAATAAAATTTAAATTTGATTAAAATGACAGACATTACGATGTTAAGGCAGCATTGTGATCCCATCGTCCTATCCCCATTCCCCCGCAATCCACAGCATCTCAATACCATGTTCGGAGAGAAAAAGACGTGATATACAGAAACCCTAAAGGCAATAAATATGAGATGGAAGGAAATCTATATTTCAAAACTTACTCTCGCAGTTATATTGTTGGGTAATTATACTGTACATAAATTGCGGGCACCAGGGAACTGCTATTAATATTAATGCATGATCGCTTTTTATTTTCGCTTTTGAGATTTGCGTTCACACGGGCTTTGTGTATACTAGATTGCGCGTAGACATCAACAACAATATTCCTCACATTAGGCCACCAAAAAACAAGGTGAAAGAAAATCACGAGAGATGCAATTTTACCAGAAGACTTGCTGATTTTGACTTTGTTGATTTTGGGCCCTGATCTCATCAATGTAAAAGTGCATCAGTTGGAATAATAGAGCATATTTATTGGACCTAGGCTTTGTGCAGGGCTTATAATGCTTCTGCCACAGTAGTTGCAACAGAGATGTTGATTGTTTCTGTTATGACACCACTTACCCAGCACTGCTCCTGTATCCAGTCTAGTCCCTACAGACACACTGCCACATTTCTTTTGAACCAGGTGCGTGGTGTCCTAGCACACAAACCACACAAGCACCTATCAATATTTAATCAAATACAGGGCATGCCCAAAAAACCCTAGACATGTTTTCTGAATCTAAATCAATCAGCACAACAGCTGGAATATTTTAAAAGAAACCAAAGATTGCTTATTGATCAAAGTACAAATTAAATCAGCCAAATGACTCCTGGCTCAGATATACCAGTGCTGGCATCCTATGAGTTGAAGCCAAAGCATGATCCAGCCTACTCAAGATGCCCCTACGGAAAAGTTTCTTAACCCTGCTTCATTTTCCTTTTCTTGTATGCCTTGTTTTTTTCGGTCAACACCACTGTTTGCGAGGCCTGTGGCCAGACTGGTAATATATCACACAAATTTGGCCTGCAGTATATTCAATTTGTTAAACCTTTTATGGACACAATCTTCAATCATTAAGAAACAAAGCTAGAAATACAGTACTGCATGTTAAACCTCTCCTGATTTATGTTTAATACCCTTAACAGAAACAGAACAAAGGGATCTTAATAGTGTTGTACAGAATGTAGAACAGAGGATTGAGTGCTTTTACACTGATGGTAATAAATAATAAATGTGAGGATTAGCTTGTGTGATGTTTATCAGTCTGTTTCGATTTAACATCCCTACTGTAATGTTTACTCTTCTAAACAGTAAAGGTCAGAAGGACTGTTATGTTTGTACAAGTAGATTTTAGATAATGACAGTGTTCAGAGGGGAATCAACACACATTTAGAAAATTATGTCAGAGTGTCCTGTTCTTGATGATTGGGAAGAACATGTTCATGATGAATTATATAGAACAACATAATATTTAAAACAAATTGATAATGTTCCTGTGATGTGCACAGGCATGTCAATTTAAATTTGACATGCAAATTTAAAGGTTCTAATTTAATTAAAAAATTTAAAAATACACACCCAAAAAAGAATGTTAAAGGATGCATGAGAATCTTTCAATAACTATATGAACAATAAAGCATGTTGCAAACCAATTTAAGACATTTACATTTATTCGCGATATGAATACATTTATTCATATCGTGACTTACAGTGAATTCAAGATATACATTTTTATCAGGACTTGTATTCCCTGGGATTGAACCCATAACATTTGCACTGCTAACGCAATTCTCTACCAGTTGAGGTACAGGAACACTGCAACTGTTGTGATACAGGACATGATTTGAGGTTTGTTGCCAACTAATACAATGGTAATATCAAATGCACTCTAATTCCTCTTCATATCCTTTTCCAGCCTCACAATATATACATGCTCTTCTGTCTGCCAATAGCTTGTTGTGACATGCTATTACAATAATTGGTCATTCTCTCTCCATCCCGGTTAGCCTGCCAATCTGCCCATCGACACAGTGGGAGCATGGCAACCTATCATTTCAGTAATGACAATACAGCAGAGATTTAATCTGGAATGCACCATCAATAATAATGATGATGATAATAGAGCTAACCGCCCTTGGGCCTCATCATCCTGAAGTGTGACTTCAAGTCTGAATTGGACAAGAACACACACAAAGTAAAAGCTTCACAAAATTCACAGTTAAGGAATAAACTAAACCTGAATGTGTATAAGTTCAAAATAAAAGGGCCCCTAAGAATTCTGTAAGGTGATGATAAAATACTGTAGTAAGTTTAGACAACTATAAATTACAGTAAATATACAGTATTGGCCATCCAACAGTGGTCCAAATACATTTAAACAGTATTATACCATATGGGAACAATCCACAAGCAATTGACTGCCCTCAGTGTGAATGGCTTCCACTGACTGACTGAATTTATCGTCCAACTGAAAACAGCCTCCCCGTCATAACCTCCCATTCGTCCCTGATCTTGGCGCTGATCCATTTTCATAAGTACATTAATTACTCTTCCATTATGAGCACATATATGGGGCGATGCCCAAGGTAGAAGAGACGCTTGGGGGCTACCACTCTCTGTCTATGGCATTGCTGTGAAAGAAACCTGCCTTGCCCTCCAACCTGTGTAGAGTGACACCTAGCAGCGGGTCAGGTTGGTGCGTCTCTACGCACTATTGCAGTTTTGCAGGTGAAATAGGCTGACCAGCTTAAAGACCTGGACCAA
Source organism: Ambastaia sidthimunki (assembly GCA_036877625.1). Lineage (NCBI taxonomy): Eukaryota > Metazoa > Chordata > Actinopteri > Cypriniformes > Botiidae > Ambastaia > Ambastaia sidthimunki. The sequence continues at coordinate 36,415 of JAZGTK010000768.1, forward strand.
GGTAAGGGATTAGAACGGTATGCGGTTTAGGAGCTTATCGAGCCACAGATGTCACTCTCCATGCCACCAAGCAAACGAAATTGAGTATGCGGATGCCCTGGGATCACAGGGGAGCCAGAGCTGCATCCACAACTTTTGTAAAGGTGTGGGGTGAGAGTGCTAGGCCGAAAGGGAGGACCCGATACTGGTAAGATTTGCCCCTGAAAGCAAACCTCAGGTACTTCCTGTGTTGAGGAAGGATGGGAATGTGAAAGTAGGTGTCTTTCAGATCTATCGTGACAAACCAGTCCTCTGACCTGATTTGAGACACAATCTGTTATACAGTAAGCATCTTGAACTTCAGTCTCATGACTGAGTGGTTCAGAAGACGCAGATTAAAAATAGGACGCAGCCCTCCATCCTTCTTGGGAACAATGAAGTAGCGGGGGGAAAAATGGAAGGCTCCTGCGTGGAGGTGCTGACTGGCTGCTCAAGAAGCATTCATCAAGCAAGCTTCTTGGCCACACAGTCTGTGACTCGGCGGGCCAATCAATATTAAGTTTAGCCACAGCACGAGTCACCACCTCCAGCAGCTCCTCATAGCGGGGGGACACAGAGGGTTCCTCAACGCTCTCTACATCTAACTCATCAGTAGATGAGAGGCGGAGGGCAGAGCCCTCCCCCTGGGGGACGAAACCACAGAGTGGGCTTCCGTACCCGGGGAGAGAGCAGAGGATCTGGTGGGTAAGGAACGAGATAGGGCAGAGCCCGTCTCAATTCCCTCCATCAGATCGACAGCCCCTCAAGAGTTGACTGAGCATGCTTCGCTCCCAGGCAGACAACGCATAAAGCGTTTAAAAACATTTTAAAAACAGCAATGCTTTAAAACATTGCTGCTCATCATCCAACCCCCTTCGTCTTTCCCTTAACCTTTGGCATACTAACCTAAATGTTTTTTCTACCAATAGCACAGAAAGACAAACAATTGGACAGACAATGCATACACAGAGCGCTTCGGTGAATGAATGAAGCTAACCCGAGTTGCGTTGCGCACGTGCTTCTAAGCTTCCTGGTTGTGACGGCAACCTGTCTATGACGTGTCGCCCCCCGATTGGACGGATTTTTAAAGCTGGAGGCGTTCCCAAAGCATTTTGACGCAGCTCGAGTTCCTGATAGGGAACATCTGTCTGTAATTACAGCTAAACATATTGAGTGTGTGGCTATGCTTAACTTTATAAAAACAAAAAAAACATGCATAAATTGTGTTTCTATTGGGCCTACATCACAAAGCTAGTAATATTACATTACTAATGAAAATATCAAATCCATGTTTTGTTTCCCATTCTAATTAATTTAACTTCTTAAAGATGTTCTCCTTTCAGGTAGTTTTAAACATTCTCCTTTCAAGTAGTTCTAATTTTAGTAATGCAAATATTTGTATTCATACATATAATAGACGCTCTTTGCCTTCACAAACACACTGTTTACACTTGCTGTATTCTTCCAGTTTGCTTTTAACATTGACATTAACATTAAATTTTGTAATTAGATTTTTTGGTCCTTTAAAAAAATATATTTTGCACAATGATTTGCCACTCCTTTTACACCTGTAACCAATGCTGTTAATACTAGTTGTAAACAGGGCCAGAGCTTATAAAAAAATCATTGTATGAACTTACTGTGTTGGCAATGAATTCCACTGAAGCCTGGTAAGCACTTGCAAACATATCCAATGAATGTGTCCCCCCTGTACGTTTCACTGATTTCACAGGCGCCACCATTGTGACAAGGGTTTGGATGACAGGGTCCTGAAATTCAAGATAAATAGAAGTATTTTTTTTACTTTTTTTGCATGGAAGCACATTCTGAACCTATGTAATGTCTTAGACAAACAGATGGGTTAAAACAAACACCAGAAGTTCATAACATTGCCTGCAGTGTAAGCAGTTTCATCTCTGTTTATAGTGTTTCAAGTACCAAATGTAGTGATAAAGGCAGAGCAATATGAGATTGAACAGAGTAAAGCAAACAAAGGAACGACAGAGCAGGGAAGAGAAAGAGAGATATGTACTGTAAGTATCAGCATCTCATGATAAAGGTCACCACAGGGCAGCATTAAATTATATAATGGGCACTGTATAACCTCGCCTGGCACTGTGTCAACAAAGAGTGTGTGAGAGATAGAGAGAAGCTGCATTGGCATTTCACTAAATCACTGTTAAATCACTGACCCACTACAAAAACATAGCAGAAATAAGATGATTGTGAGAAAGGTTTAAAAAGGTTTTAAAGACTTTAAAATGTCAGCTTGATGACATTCTAGCCATGTGCAAAGTTAATGTTTTAAGTAACAACTGCATCTAAATGTGGAGTGAATTTTTTTTTAATGTTCTGAGTGTGAACGGAATACAGTCAGAGTCATTACTGAAATAGTGTCAGGTGGCTTTCCATAGCAATATTTTACTAAGTTGTGGCTATGAATAAACAAACTATTTTTGACAAATGAACCGGATACGTAATTTAGTAAACTGATGAAGAAAAACAGGCTTGAAACGCGTGGGATCCAAACAAAAATATTTAATAAAGATAATCCACAAATGATACAGGCATGAATGAAGAACACACAACCGACAAAACAGACTGAACATGAACTAACTTTTAAAGACACTAATACAAGGACTAATTAACACAGGTGAGACTAATTGACAAAGCACAGGAACTCCAAATATGGGCAGACATAGGACAAACCAAAAAGACAGTCCAGACAGGGGTGTTACAGTACTCCTCCCCCTTCCAGAAGGGGGCAACCAGACAGTTCAACAGGGGTGACGGGGGGAGGAGCCAAGGGAGACACAGGAGGGATCTGGAACAGGAGCGGCTCGGCAAGACCCAGGCCACAGCCATGATGGTGGTCCACGGCGGAGTTGACAGAGGGAGGAGCCATGGAGGAAGGGCTGATGACTCCAGGGGACTGACCGAAGAAGGCAGAGGAGGTGGACATGGAGCCCGAGGCAGAGACAGAGTGTCGATAATCAAACACTGGACAAAAACTAAAAATAAATGTGGGATACAAACGCCGCTTACGTTTCTGGTCGGTTGTTCTGTAACGAGGTGCTCTCAAATAGTGATGAGTGATTTGAAGCGAGGCTGTGTCGAGCAAAAAAGGGCGTGCCAGATGAAGCCCCGGTTTGAGGCTTGTATCGTTAGTGTAAGAATCATGTGACTGATGACAAACGAGGCCTCGGATTCTGTGGGACACGTGATCGTTTCGTTTTGAGTATCGCTTTTGCATAAAGAGGGTTCGAACCTCGTGGAACTTTGTGTTTTTTTTAAATAAGAACCAATAAAAGTTATGTTTGACCCTTTCCCCATACTGCGCTGTTGCAGTGTGCATTTCACTCCCAGTTCCACAAGCACTCTTACACTCAGTTTCAGTAGATATATTTTAATTTTCAATTTTATATTTGATTTATTTTGAGTATTCACCATCATAACACTCAATTAATAATATTCCCATACAAACACACTTTTATGTTAATTAAGACAGAGTGGCAAAAA
>JAZGTK010000768.1:40001-53055 GCA_036877625.1 Ambastaia sidthimunki
TCCAGGATACTCTGGCTCAGGATTAATTGATTTGTCTGTCATACATTACTTTGCACAGCAGGTGTCACTAGTGAGAACAATTCAATGAGGCTTCGGGTAATGATCCTTTTGGTGAACCTTTGGGCTGGAAAGCCCCATTGGTTCATGAAGCCTAATTTTGCCATCACCACTCTCAAAACATGTAGAATTCAAATCAAAAGTATTTAATAAAGCTAATCCACAAACGATACCGGGCACGAACATTGACCGGGCACGAACATTGACCGGGCACGAACATTGACCGGGCACGAACATTGACCGGGCACGAACATTGACCGGGCACGAACATTGACCGGGCACGAACATTGACCGGGCACGAACATTGACCGGGCACGAACATTGACCGGGCACAAACATTGACCGGGCACGAACATTGAACAACCGACGAAACTTTAACAACAGACCAAACAGACTGAACATGAACTAACTTTTAAAGAGACACTAATACAAGGACTAATTGAACACAGGTGATACTAATTGACAAAACAAGCACAGGAGCTGCTGGTTTTCAACAGTATTCTCTCTCTAGACAGTAATGTATGTGTTACATTAAGATGCCAGGATGGTGAAAACAATTACAGTGCAAAGACAACGTCAACATTTGCGACTGAGTGAGGCAAAGCACCACACCTTAAATGAGCTGTCCATAACATTACTGAATTAACTAGTCTTTTACTTAATGATGCATGGGTATAACATAAATACAGTTGTCACTAACGTTTTATAATGTTTCACAAATGTTTTATTTAAATGTAGTTAAATACATACTCTTGTTAATAAATTATTTCTGTGTGTACAGGAAATAAAAACAGTAAGCATCTATTTTAAAGAACATCTAACATCTGTTAGCTCTTAATGGTTTGCCACTTCTAATACTCCAGTAACGGTAAGCCACTGTTTTGATTTCATCTACCATAATATGTTTGATCTAAAAAAAGGAAAATAAAAAAATCTTGCAAAGCCATGAATGGCCAATCAATGTGGTGTAACGGATCAGCCCGTTCCGCCACGCCAGCAGAGGGAGCCCTCACCAGAGTACTGATCACCAGCTCCCCCTGCTTCCTGCTTCCTGTTTTCTCATTTCATGTTTGGGACTATATAAACCATGTGCACTCACAGTATCATTGCGAAGTATTGCCAGCCTTAGCCTGCCTTACCGAGCATTTATTCATTGACTGCTATCCTGTGTTTGATCCTGTTTGTTACCTGTTTACCGCTTGTTGGATTACCCCTTTTGGATTGTTTGCCTGGTTCCTGTTTTGCCTCTGTGTTTGACCATTGCCTGTTTAGCCATTGTTTGATTGTTTGCTGCCTGCCCTGAACCATGCCTGTTTAACGTTTCTGCATGTTTGTTGCCTGTCTCGACCTCTGCCTGTATATCGACTCTGTTTATCAATAAAGCTCTGCACATGGATTCTAACAACGCATCTGCCTCGACATCATTACATATGGTGATATTACTTCAAACAATATTAAGGCAATATACTGATTGTACCAGAGTAGCTTCTAATAACTTCACAAATCCAGCATTTGCAAGCAAGTCAACATCATAAGAACCCCCAGAAGGGCCATAACTCTCAGACTATCAATACCACCTGCATTGGGTTGCATGCTCTCAACAGTTGCTTGATGAAATTGCATTGAGGTCAGTTTATCCTTTCAAAATATCAGCACTGAGATGTTTAGGCCATGGATGGAGTAAAGAGATGTATAACAGATACATGATCAATGTGTTGTTAAGTGCAAAGACCAAAAAAATGTACAGTGCTCAAAAGACACAAAACTTTTTTTTTTAACCCAACTCAAAACCACTCTAATAGAGTTTTAGGAAAATATACTAAACACTGTATGTGAAAACGCAGAATGTAAAATCTTTGGACCTAAGAAACTTTTGGAAGAAAATAAAAATTATGCTTACAAAACTTACTCCACAATGGTCAGGTTTTGTGGGTGGTTGTGAGGGTGTTACTGAGGGTTGATCGTTTGCTAGGGGTCCCTACCACCCTACCATCCCAAGTCTCCCCATTATAGGAGAGACTTGGGTCTCTCCTATAATGCAAGTATGGGATTTTACCAGTTTTATTGTGCACCAAGTTAAAACAGAGTAACAGAGTAAACCTTGTTAAACGCAGCAAAGTGTCCTCGTTTTCCTGAGCAATGAATCACTCTCTGATGGACGGTCCTGCCTTGGAATCCCTGAAGTGAATTCATTTCGGTTGCTTGCTTATTCAAATCAACCTTAACCTTAATAGAAACAGAGCAGCAACCCTAAAGTATTACACTCTCTAATATATTAATTCATGCAAATTGCAAATAATGACATTTGCATTGCATGGGAATTGTAACACATCAATATGGAGATATGGTGATTACTTGATTGGATTATAATAATTAAAACTTAATGTCTGAACCCAAGTGGGCTTTCCTATAACAAACCTTTCAGCTATTAATTACTGTAGATCACCTGTGTATCTGACATCTGCACAGTCCACTTAAACAACTCCACTGCCACTAAATGAAGCATTCCAGCAAAGACAATTAATAGCCATGCCATTTATGGAGGATCACAAATAGCAAACAGCGCACAAGATAATTGCATCTTGGCATACAAAACAATAGGTGCTTTAATTAGTATCTCCTCAAATGATTTCTATGAGACTGGTCAAGGTTAAGGTGCTGGAGGTGAGAGGGGCTTAGACAGCCTCTCAATGTCTGAGTTATCATAAGCAGATTGAGCAGAGCCTTTGGAAGACAGTGAGGTGAGAAAGAGGGCAGTCTGAGCTCAAATCACACTTTATGCACAGCTCAACCAACCACAGCTGCAGCACAGAGCAACAGTGAGGTCATATGCACATGAACTGTGTGTATCTTGTGGCTCTGGACTCCAGAATGCCTCTCCTTACACAATGGCCAGAAATGTTCTTGTATTTTTTTTGCCACAGAAAGAACCACATTAATACTGACAATTCTGCTCTGTAATAACGCAGAGCAAAATTGTAATGTCCAGGGGCCGGATTCACAACAATTTCTTAAGAACTTCCTACTTTTTTTCTTAAAAATCTTCTTAAGTTATCTTAAGAATCCAATTTAATTATCAACTTAAATAGACCCTGCCTACTTAATCTTATATAAGCAATAGTAAATAGTAAACTATATCAGTACATTCAGTAGGCTATACAAGATAAAGCCACTGGGTAAAAAGCTCATTTAATGTTAGCCTGTAACTGTAAAATGTCTTTAAATCTGATATAGGCTACATAACCACAAAAAAACAATACTTACAAACTTAAATTACCAAAACAAAGTATTTCTGATTTAGTTTTAGTAGAAATGTGTTTGAATAAATAAAAATAGAGGCTTACCTTTTTACTGTTAACATTTGTCTTAAGACAAAAGTTAAGAAGATTTGATATTCTTATGAATTTTAGAATTCTTATGATTTTTTTTAACTTTCTTCTTATGTTCTGTCCTAAGAAAAAAATACACCAGTCTTAACACAGCCACAGTAAAAAAGTTCCACTTAAGAAGATTTTTTTTTGTGAATCTGGCCCCAGATGTTTTTCCATAGCAATAGCCTTAATAGAGTTCTCAGTTAGGTTTCAAACTTTGTGTTTGATACTTCTAAAATATAGTTAGAACACATAGGCATACCTCATATTGTTTATTCTTACAAGAAAATTGATGAGAAATGTATGACTTCATTGAATTTTGATTACAGATTTTAATGTCTGAAAAAATCACTGGTTATTTAAAAAAAAAAAAAAAACATCTGAGAAGCAGGATATTTAATCAAAAGCCCCTATTTGGTTTCCATTCCATCTCACTGCTGTTGCTGTATAAATTAAACAACTGACCTATTAAGAGCATTCTTAAAGAAAAGATACTAAACTAATAGATACACTACATTTAAAGTTTAAAACATATTTTTTTTAATTCTTAGCGAGAAAATATCTCTTTTCTATGTAAGCAATGTCAGTATGCTGCAATTTAGAGCATATTGTTCTTAATCGAGAATTATTGTACCACAAAATAAAATACGCAGGCACATTAAAAGAGATGTTCAGCTCACAGCATTTGCAGGGTAAGAGCTTACACAGCCTGTATGTGGCCTAATTCTGTCTTCATTCCTCACAGGGAGTGCAGTATCAGCCTCCTACCAGTTCACTATCTCATGGCCAGTACACTTACCCCTTCCAGTTCCAAAATAGATCTCTGACTGGTAGTGAAAACCAATCTCTTCCTGTATAGCTCTTCTGCTATAAGGAGGAACCAGAAAGTGCCATCAAAATCTCACCATGATAGCATTTTGGCAGGAACCAACAGGCCAGCGGTTCTCTCCTGTCAACTCACACCCATCCAAGAATGCAGGGCTGATAAAAACAGACAGGGACAAATAAAGAGTCCTGCAATAGTTTGCTTTGGACAGACCAAACTGATTTGAGCCCTATTTTGTCATCTGGCAAAACAAATTAGATTCTGTGTGTGTAAACATAAAATTAATGAATGACTTTACCAATAAGGCCAAAAACCATTTATATGCTGAAATTCTGTCAAATTGTGCTGCAAGAATTTTTTTAGTGTTTTTAAGTAATGCTTGTTGTAGATTTCCAAGTAAACACACATCTAATTAAATTTATTTTCAATAGGAGAGGATGCATCAAACAAGGATCTACACAAATGTTCTGGTAGAGCATAAGATGTGTACTATGCTATTAACCTGCTTTTGAAACATTTCTTTACCCTGAACTGTTCAGACTGTTTTACATGATGCCTTAAAATTACTGCAATAAATTTGCAGCCAGCTATTGCGAACCTGCATAACAACAGAACTCATCCCTTTCCTTTTTTATGTTTAAATGCACAACACAGCAGATTGAAATAATGTTTTCTGAACTACAAAAGAGGGACTCAGACAAAAGGCAGGACATTTAAAAAGGAGGGCTTTTAGCATGTCAGTGCTTGATGGCGGAATCATAATATTGTCCAGTGAACTCAGGCCCATCTCTACTTATATATTAACACACTAATGTTCACTGCAGTTACCCACCCCATCACTCAAACTTCCCTGGAGGAAGATGAAAGTGTATTATTTATGCAAGACACTCCTTCATAGTAACAATTATAATAGTAGCCACTATTAAGGGCTCAGTGTGCTATGATGAATGTTCTCCAGCTGAATATTAAATACACACATCAAATCCATTATGGAACAAAAAACGGAGAGGAGAAAAGCATAGTAAAGCTATTAAGGAATAAAAGAATTGGTTCAGATCCCATGAGGCAAAACTAATAGGAGGTGATACCAAGATTGTATTTTAACTACTATGGTGGGTGTCACTTCTCATTTTAGAATAGAGACTTCATCCTCAGATGGTGAAGCTAATTTGAGGAGGTTTGGTCAGGTGGACTTGTTTGCATCTCAGGAGAACACTTAGCCCCGTTCAATGCCATGATGCAGACGTGACCAAGGCTATGTCTGTATGCCTTTCTCCCAATTGTTCTGCTCCTGGGAGTCCTTTTTAACTAACATCAAGGCCGTTAAGAATGGCAAATTTCTGCAAGTACAATCCAAAAACAACCATACATATAAGTCAACACATGATTGAAGCACACTGTGCTGGGAAACAAGTGTATAGTATGACAAAGGCCTATGGTTTAGTGGAGGGTTTGTAAGGCACGGTTATTTGTTAAACTTCTTTTAAAAAAACAATACAAAAGCACTGAATTGAGTTGAATTGAACATATGAATAATATTTAATGTTTTATAATATATAATATTTCATATTTAATGTTTTTCCACAATGACTCCTGCAGCCCCCTTCTCTATTCTCCCATACACTAAAGCTGTCTTCAAGTATTATTATTATGAAGTTAAAAGTGAATCTAATGTTCTTTAGCATTGCTGCTGCCATGCCATGAACACTGCCCCTACAGAAAACAGAACTGAATCAAATTGTGGCTCCAAAACCGTGATATGAACCAAACTATGGCACTGGTATATCGTTACACCCCTAGTTTTTAAGTGAACTTAGTTTTTTAGTAATTATGCAAATAAATAGTTTAACCAGAGTCAAAATCATAGTTTTAAACTGATTTGTTTTTATGAAAAGTTTAACTGATTTAGGAAAGCGTGTTGAACTTGCTAACACAAACTGCGTTTTTGACTCTTTCTTAACACTAACAACATTCTCACACTGTCTGGGAAACCATGTAAATATATCATGAAAAATAGATATTGTACACTGGCCAGACCTAGTGTACTTCAAAATGCATATGTCTTCTTTATCCCTATTTTGAAACACAAAGATAAGACAATACGGTCTGTAATATTTGGTTTGATGCCCATCAGAGTTCACATGGTAATACAGGCATGTCATGGCAATCATGTCTGGTAATACAGACATGTGGTGGCAATCAGTCTAAGCCCAAGCCACAAAACATAAATCTATTTCCCTTTTACCTCTTGCTCTACAACTTGGCAAAACAATAAAATGCAAATAGCTTTTAATAAGGCTGCTTTAACAGAGATCAATGAATATGAGTGGGAAAAAGTGATTACTTACATGATAAATGCAGTTAACATTATATAATAATGGAGGTATTTTATGTGATTAAATCAAACATGTAACTTGTAACTTCATGTTATTAAGCTAACAGCCTGATGATCCTAATTGAGCAGTAATCTGCAGCATATTTGTCATGTACTAATTTAAACGTTTGCCAAACCACTACATTTTACCAATGACTCTAATGAGTAAAAATACACACACATAAGTAAACATGCACACAACCAGGTCAATACTCATATTTGTAGGTTTAACATTTAAAAATGTTTCTGATAGCCTCAGCGATATCAATCAAGGTGCATGCATGATAATATTTGAGCTTCACATTGAGTGTACGGTAGGCTAATGCTAAAAGACCGTCACCTGCCTGTAAAAACCAACAGATATAAGTGTAAGCTATTAAGTAGTATAAAGAGTTGGTAATGTACTATCGGCATACAGCAGCACACAGTTACACAGTGTAAACCAGAGCTCATCTAAAATTCTAAACAGAGCCTAAAGAGACATTTAAAACAGCAGATCATAAAACAACTGCTGTTTGAGAGGCATAAACGTAAATACAATTGTAATGTTTTTGTTGAAGTTTTCCTTTAAGCTTATCTAATAAGCAATTGTAACGTAATTGTCACGTTTAGTTTTTCCTTGTCATGTGTTTTTGGTTCCCTTGTGTTCCTTGAGTCATTATTCTGTTAATTAGCTCTTTATTAGCTCCTCCTTTGTTGCCATAGTTACTTATTTTCATGTTTCTAGTTTAGTTACGCTGTGTATATAAATACTCCTGGTTTTGTTCTGTTCTTTGTCAGTCCTTAATTTGCTCTGGTATTTTGTGTTCTCCTGATCTTCTGAGTTTTGGTTATTAAAAAGTGTATTTTCAGATTATCTCCCTGTTTCCTGCACTGTTACAGTAATTCTTAGTAAGATAAAATGTACAATGTCTTCGGTGACCAAACTTCATAAAACAAACTTCACTAAACACTATATGGTGAAAAGTACTGGGACACCCCTTCTAAAAAAACATGTTTAGCTATGCCAGTAATTTCAAAACATATATTAATGCCCTACTACACACTGGCATTATAAAGTTTTTTTTTTTTCTTTGTTGCAACATTGTGGAAAGGGCACTTTTCTGTTTCAAATCTACTAATGTTAGGCACTAATGTTGGATGATAAGAAAGATAAGGCTTTATTTTTAGCTCATACCAACAGATGGGCTCAGATGGGTTCAGGTCTAGGTTTAATGCAGACCAGCTAATTGTTTTTTTTTCCACACTAGACTAAATTAATTATTTCTTTTAAACCTTTCTTTGTGCCCAGAGACAATGTCATGTTGGTTAAGAAAAAGGGCCCTGCCCAAACTGTTGCTGTAAAATTGAAAGCATTCAATTCTCTAGAATATCATTATATGCTCTAGCATTTAGATTTGCCCTCATAGAAATAGCAAAAAGTAAAAGTAGCCAAACCTGTTCTTTTGAAGGGAGTGTCCCAATACCTTTGTCCATATAATATTTATATATATATATTTACATGTTTATGAGAAACTGTCTATGTGACAAAGAGCAACAGATCTGTGTTTTATTTTGATGATCACCAGGAACTGCGGATCACCAAGGAATGTAATGAGAGACGAGCTCATGTGTTTCATTGAAAGCCTGGAACCTGATAAATCAAGGAAGCAAGAAGTGAGAGAAGTCTGAGTGCTCTTTAATATGACTCTGTTCAGAGACATCATTGTTTAGAGTAATTGCTAATTAGGCACAACGAGAGGGATCAATGGGTATGTTACTAAAGAGCCAGGGAGGTAGAGAAGAGGTGAAGAAACACTTGCATACTTATTTTACAGTATGTGTGTTTATGCATACACGCATAAGAAAAATGGTTCAGAAAAAGAGTTCTTTGGCTTGTAACAATAGCAGAACTTTATTTGGTGCTAAAGAGAACACTTTTTAAGGTTTCATAAAGAACCTTGCCTTTAAAAGTTTATATAGAAGCTTAGTAGTTCTATAAAGCATCTTTTAGTCATCAGAAGACAGGAGGGTTATATTTATGAATCCACTTTTTCGATCTGTGGCTTTTTAATATGTTTTACAGTTTAAAAAAACTACAAGACATGATATACATGATATATGAATAAATACTTTTATTTACTACTTTTTGTCGCAACAAATGGTATACAATATAAAATGTTTATTAAGTCACATTGTCACAAGTTAAAAAATACATCAGTACAAATCAGGTTCAAACACCAGGTTAACCAGTAGGGCCAGTCCTCCTCTGGCACATTAACAAAACACTGCTGCAAACTTGACAGAAGATGACTACAGTTTGTATCAACTAACCATTTATACAACAAATACATCTATATAATGTTGACTTATATTTAATAAATACATTTATACAGGAAGTAATCAAACCAGGCAGTTAATGAAGCAGTAAAAAGAATTAAGAAGTCAATCTTATATTGCTGGCTGTCAAGTACCCTATACTAAATTCATTGGTCTTTGCTATGTGGAAATGTTTGTTTTTATTACGCCTACACCTCAGATAGCTGTAGGATCTGCCAGTGTCTGCCAGATAGGGCTGATCCCAATTTAGGATTTTCTTGGTTGACTTGTAGTTGATTATTTATGCCATTTTCTGTTCTCAGTCTTCTTGTATGAGAAAGGAACACTTGACATTCTGAAACGCTTAACATGCCATTTAGCAGTTTGCGTTTATATTCTGGGCACTTCTGCATTTCCATACATCATACACTTTATAAATAAGGTGTATCGTGAATCTTGTCTTTTGGTCTTAATGGATTAAGCCACATTAAGCGTTTTAGGACACAAGTTTGCTTGTGGTGTAAGGGAGAAGTGAGCTCTGTGTACCACTCACAATAAAGCTGGCCTTTCACAAGATGAACACTCATGCTGTGGATGTGGCAACTCACGTCCAACTCATGCCAAACCTGCCTGGATATGCTCCTAATAATAGTGCACATTTATCCAGTGTAAGTGGTCATGTAAAGTGGCTAAACGGTACTGCTCACATTTCAAATAATAAGACCTCAAGTGATGTTTGAGGTTGATGAATTTTAAGCAAACATGTCATTTGATTTTATAATTACCATATATATGACCATCACAGACTATGTGACTTTACAGTCTTTCATTTTTTCAGTGACCAATAGAATAATTAGAATTTGTTCAACGAAGCCCTACTGCCAGGGCAGTTTGTGATCATAGCAGATTCCCATTGTGCACTGGTTAACACAGGCTATGGCTGTGGATATCATTAGGTGGCACAAGGCTGGGCATCTTGCTGATCCAGAACTGGGATGGAGCCGGGTCTGTTGATGTCCTCAGATTATGAGACAAAACAGTCACTCAAATATTATGTACAAATAAATGATTTGACCAGAGTTTGGTTCTGGTTGAGCTAAGTAATGCAGCACAAAAATGTTTAGGTGGTTAATTGGGTAAATGCCTGATTAGAGATTCATTCACAAATCTCCATGACCTAAACCATCACAGTTGTCCAACTTTTTAAAGCTTGCTTCATGATTCACCTACAACAGATAGACAAAAATAGTAAGTAACTGAATTGAGTATGTTTATGTGTATATTTATCATAACAACACATAGAACTTCATTTCTCCAAATGTTTTATAAACAAAAATACGTAAACTTTTAAAACATCAAGTAAGAGATGATGCAGTTAATTGGTTATTTTTAGACTTCACAGTTCTGATATATTTCTCATAACTAATGCTCACACTTAAAGTTTGATACCTACTGCTGTTTGGGTGCAATATTAAAACAGGGACAAATCGCGTCAAGTACAGAAAATGATCTTGTTTCCCAAAATACAGGATGATTGGTAACCCTGTGTTAACTAAAAATATCACATCTTAACTTTTAGATGCTTAGTACTGCGATAAATCCTTGCAAATCTACTCCCACAAGTAGGATTACCTCATGTACACAAATACCACATTCTGCTCAGGTATCACTAAGATGAAAATATTTTAGATGGTTTAAATGGCTTTACAGATTTTCTATAAATTCCATAAATTGCATTGGATAACCATGAAATACTCTATATAATTATAAATGGAATGAGGCTTACCTGTTTGTGTCATCAAGATGGCAGTTGTGTCAGGGTTTTGGCACATAAGCGACAACCAATCAGGATGCAGCTTCAAAACAACTGATAACCTTTCATGAATAAAAAGAAAATGGTGGGACTAAAGAACCCTTTCCGAACAAAAGGGTTCTTCAAATAGACATGGTTCCAAATAGAACTCTTATCATTGTTAAAGAACCTTTTAAGAACAATTTTTTAGAGTGTACATGAAAGAACACTTATTCACATTTTATAGCTCTTTCATAGGACAGAGACTTTCATTAAGTTCTTTGTTTGTTTTATAGATGTATAAACTTGCTATAAAACAAGCTATGTTTTATATCAAAATGTTTTGGGAAAGAGAAACAAAAATCACATGGTTATGCTGATATAAAAATAGGAATGCCAAAATTTGTGTAAATAGCATAGCTTATATCCTGGGTTTGACATTGACATTGTTGAGATCCCGTTTAAGACACTAAAGTAGACACACCTATTTGTTTGATTATTAGGGTCTTTTTTATACAAGAAACAAATCTGAGAAGCAGTGTCTTAAGTATTAAGACTTAAGTCTTAATCTGCTCTCTGTTTAATCTCATTGCTGTTTAAGAGATGAAAAGCATTATCTTTCTGTGTCTGTGTGTGCAAACTGCACAGCTTGTTTGGCTGCACAGCTATCAGGCACAGCAGCTATAATCGACTACAAGAATGCAATCAGAATAGCGGCAAAAAAGACCAAGCAATATATCATAAGCAGAAGGTTCATGCTGTGGCAGGATTTAAGATGTTACAACATTGTGAAACCACAATAACATAGGTAGAATGACATGACATTATAGAGGAGATCGTAAAATGGTGAGGAAGTGGGTTAAAAACATATATAGACTTGGGAAATAGACTTTTAATGCAGGAAAGGTCACACATGACAAAACTGACAACAACATAAGGCAAGTGAAACAAAGATAGAAACAGGTGCCAAATGAGGGGAGCACAATAATTACCATATCAAGATATATCCCACCTGCTGAAGTCGGATCCTTACCATCTGCTGCTATAGAGGAATATAAAGAAAACAGAAAGAAAGATAGAGCGAAAAAGTGAGATAGATAGATAGATAGAGAGAGAGAGAGAGAGAGAGAGAGAGAGACCTTTGTAACTCAACATTGAGTTACTATATGCCTGTAATCTTACACCTGCTCTGAGTGCACAGTTGCGAAGAACACAAGCCTACAACAAAGTAACAAACTATGCCCAACCATCGCAGGCTAAGCATTTGAATTAGCTCTTCAAAATGCAGAAACGTGCTCAGCTACAATGCACGATGCACAATTGGATAATGCATAGACAATGCACGAACTGCACAATGCAGTTCAATATTTGAAAGCCCTCTGCACAAGCTATGAGTCTCATCACAGCTATGAGTCTCTAGAATCATATGTATTAAATAATTGCAACATTTTGTGGCCTGCTCTGGGTGGGCACAGCCCATTTTAAACTGTTTAAGGACACTGCTGACATGATGGACAACCTTAGTTCTTTTCATCACTGTGCATCTCACTCTCTTTCATAACTGAACTTTGTATGAATAGAGCCGTATTTAGCCCTACATCAGGACTGACACCTGTATTTCACAGCTGTATGAATGTAGTCAATGACTGTCATTGTAATCACCTAGAGGTCAAGCTCTTTGAATCTAGGGCTTTTTAATACCAAGTCTCAACATCGCTTACTCAGCCAAAGCTCCAACCTGTATTTATCATTCAGTGGAAGCTCTGGGATTATTTGGCGGAGAATGCATGTGTTTGGCTGTTAATCACTGTGTTCTGGGCCTGAATGGCAAAGATGAACCCAACCTGGCTCTAGCCATTATCATCAGGCTCCACCAACCCCATCACATATTGCAGCACTGAGATTCTCGCTGGCCCTCCTACTTTTTTCTATTCTGCTCCTTTTATTGTTATTCCTTTTCCTGTGAAAGGAGCTTTATTTAGACCTTGATTATATTAGAATGAAGGTTAAGGTATCCTCATAGGTTGCATCAGTGTTCAGTCTGTACAAGTGGAAATTTGGGTATAAGTATCCTTAAAATAGTCTTGTCAGAGCTATGGAACAGTGTGTAGTGCATTTTCCTCATAAAACAGTCAAGAGCTCCCAGGGATGCAGGTCAATGCACTTGGATTATGCCTTTTGCTGCAAATTTTTAGTAATTATTATATTATATATAAAAATGATAATTATTAAGATATCTGTAAAAAACCTGTGAGTTTAATTTTAATATAACTATAAACAAACTATAAAAAAACTATAAAATGTTTTTTTCTACCCCAGTTTCCCAAACTTTTTCC
>JAZGTK010000769.1:0-53049 GCA_036877625.1 Ambastaia sidthimunki
GGGAGGAACACACGCTCTAAAGCGATCACTCGCGCCCCTAATCTTTCCCTGAGCTTTACGCATTTTAACTGCTTCTGCTCTACGCACGGAAAGACAAACAATGCAACATAGAGCGCTTCGCTGAATGAAAGAAGCTAACCCGAGCAGCGCAACACAAGCGGTTTTTATAGCTTCCTGGTCACGACATCACCCCGTCTGTGATGTCATGCCCCGTAATTGATTGTTGCAACAGGTGTTTCAGAGTGCATAAAAGCTGATAGCGTTTCCCATAGCGTTTCGACGCAGCTCGAGTTCCTGAAAGGGAATTTGAGAGTTAAATACCATCTTGGGTATTGAGTGCACTTTCTTTTTTCTTTTTATACTTTTATCTAGAACTGTTGACATGTTTACTGGTTGATCAAAATGTGTTAATGCCACTAGTCTAAAGTGCTAGTTTGAGAATATAACAGTGTTTTACAGAAATTTGACCAAGCAGTGGTTAAGACATTGCAGTTAATGCTGGAAATTTCTAAACATATTGTTTAATTTTGCTTATTGTCACTAGTCACAAGTACCAGCGAAATTGTCAATTCTGCACTGCTCTGTCTCTCTGATCTCCTTGTTTCCAGACCAGGTCATGTAAACCTGGTAATTTCATTGTTTAATGATGACAAAATAAATGCTTTGTGTTTTGGTGTGTGATTTGTGATGAAAACATTTTAAATGCATGGACACAATACCTACATTCATTTAGTAATATTTATGAATAGGACATTTTAATGCTTACTTAATTAGTGCAAATTGTTATGAGGATTTTTTCAAGTAAATCCTACAAGTAATTTTTTCAGTGATGAATGCAAAGCACAGAGGAAACTTTAATGGCATAAAGGCCAGATGCATGGCAAGTCTGTTTCGGTGACATTAGTTTGTTGTTTGTCTCTTTTTGTTGTTGTTTGTTTTTTATTCTGTTTGGCTTTTGTGACATCTTATCCCTCCTCAAAGTCAAGCCAGGAAGGCAGGGGATTTTTCGCCACTACAGGAATCAAAAGTCTGTAGATTGCATGGGTTGTGCAGAGCTTTACTCCCTTTGCTTGGAATGGAGTCACTTTATAAATCATGAGAATTAGAAAAGGATCTCTTTGGTTTTTGATCTTTTCAGCAGTCTGCACTGTCCTTTTGGACCCTTTGATGGATTGGCATCTTTTGTTCACAGTGCATAGTGTGGCTAAACTTCTGTCTGGTACTGAGGTGGTGCACAATGACTTGTGGTTAATTTCTTTGCCTATTTCCTGTGAACTAATATACCATGTGCACTTGTTCCTTACACTGTGCCGTTTAGACTGAGCATACTCCCTAAGATTTGGAATCTTGCTTAAGTCGTTAAGACAGAATCATTTTTAGGCCAATTATGAATGTAATTTGGTTGTGAACACTGATTGTGCAGAGTCTGTTCCACTTGGGCTCAGTTATTGTTTATAGTCAGTAGATGAATTCATGATGTAGCAAGTCCATTTTTTAGGACTGGGGTAAAAATCATCGATGCACTGTAGTTTTGACTGATGGTGCTGCTTCTTAAACATTTTACAGTCTTTGGGGCAATTACACCAATCACTTTCCATTTACTCCAGGACAGCAGTTTGATTGTTGTAAAACCTCTTGAGGGTTTGAATTAAAGTGAATCCCTGTCAATCCACTCATACAGCAACACTGACACACACAGCCACACTGATGGCAAGTGTTCCTTAGTCTACCTGTTCGATGTCTGTTACTCAGTACACCACTGGCTTCTTTCTTCTTCAGGACATTCCAAATGGTTGAAATGGCTATGGTCAATGTTTGTGCAATGGCTCTGGTTGATTTACCTTCTCTCAGCTTCACAATTGCTTGTTTTTCGCCCATAGACAGCTCTCTGGTTTTCATGTTGGTTACAGCTATTTATCTATAAATGCACTTTGAACAGGCAAAACCCAAATCTGAAACTGAGCATAGACATTCAGTGCTAATTATTGTTTAAATAATCATTGTGATAGGACACACCTGGGCAACAAAATACACCTGTCAGTCACATGTTCCAATACTTTTGCTCACATGAAAAATGGGTCGGTTCAAACAAAAGGTGATATCTTCTAAGTTGATTGTCAGATTCAGATGTAAATACCTGGAAATAAAAGCTGGCATGTAAATCTGTTGTCTGATATTCGTCCTTTGATATTAAACCCAAATGTTTTCAGTCTACAGCAAAAATAAAGAAATTGGCGTCACTGTCCCAATACTTTTGGAGGGGAGTGTATATATATATAGAGAGAGAGAGGTTTTTGAGGTTTCACAATACTTTTATTACAATATATCAAAAACAACAGCACACAAGACAATTCACAATAAAACCACAAAAACTTTCCTTGGATAAGAAATATTAGTTCATCATTAAGAATCTCACACAAAGCTACTTTAAAACACCAAATCAATACACACTTTGCAAGATCATTCATTGCTTTATAATTGTTAAATGCAGAATTTTAATAGATTTTAACTGAGTTAATAAATACAGCCTTTAAATCTTTACAATTCCCATAATCATTTTATTCTTTTCTTGTCATGTAAATTGCCATTTTTGCATGGCCTAAATGGCATGAGTCTTTTGTAAAAAATCTGCTGGAGGATCTACACACATTAGACGATGCCAGAGAGAAGAGGCAACAAGATTGTTTATGATCAATAGTCTTCCTTTGTATGACATCTTTGGAAGTAAGGAGTTCCACTTATTTAGGTGCCCTTTTATTTTATCAAGAACACCTTCAAAGTTTTTTTTGATGGCATTCTCATTGCCTAAATGAACACCCAAATATTTAAAACCATTCCTGCTCCATTTCAGACCAACTGGTAGAATTGGTTCACCATGCTCCCAACTCCCGACAATTATGGCTTCACTTTTCTGCCAGTTCACTTTTGCAGAAGAAACATTTTTAAAGTCCTCCAGTATTTGTAACAATGCATTTACCTCGTTTTGATTGCTAATTAAAACCACCACATCATCAGCATAAGCTGATAATTTAACAGTGTTAGTGCAATTTGAAGGTATTCCACACATCTCAGCTCTTAACTGTTTATTTGAGGGAAAACAACTGACAGGCACACATCAACACACATTTATAATAACCCAAAAAAAAGAAAAACATTTTTAAATTCAATAAATAAGTAATAAGTGCCATTAAGAGTACAAAAAATTGTGTACAGAAAAAAATAAAAGTGAAAAAAGTGATATAAGTGCAATAGTTTGTTAAGTGCATTGGTTGTGTGTCCACCGCAAACATTATCAAAATAAATGTGTATCAACACTGTGTGATGTGTGCATGTGAGTTGTCCTGCTTATCATGTTAAAAATAATTCTAAAAATTAATTGTGGTTTCTAAAACCGATGGCTAAATAAATAGATGAATAAATAAATAGATAGATAAATAAGGAACCAAGACATAAAATCCATAAATAAAAGAGGAATAAATATTATAAAGCTAAATATACACTTCTCTCAGCAACTTCCAGACTTTTATTTTGAATTCTTCTCTTCTCTCTACTCCGTTTCACATGAAGTTTGCCTGCAGGTGGCGCCATCACTCCGACAGCACACCTGCGGCTCTTTAAAGAAAATTTAGGAGCAGAAAAGTGTGCTTCATTCTGGTTTCCACCGGCTTCGATCCAAATGGGTTAAAGGAGAAAAGTAAGTTTAAAATCATCTGCATAAAACTGCTTTAAAAGTAATTAAAATGACTAAAATCACTAAAATTTCTCGTTTAATCCATTGGGATCGATAGTATTGAGCATCTGAATCCATCTCCTCTCTGCTGCTTGTCGGTGGCTTCTGGACCATGTGGCGTCACACTGCAAACCCGTTATCCGTAAGTGATGTCCTCTGAACAGGTACATATTTTATGGAACCTGATGAGCTGCGATTTGATGAGACCTCTGTAGGTATGTTTTGGGTGGTAGCTGGATTTATGCAGCAGGGCATGCCTGTCTGTTTCTTTAAAAAAGACTCTAGTGCCTAACCCTTTTGCATTGTTATGTGTTGGCTGAAAGAAGACTTGTGTATCTAAATTGTGTATCTATTCTATTTTTTCTGTTTGTAAGTTATGCGTCAGTTTGATGGCCGTGTGGTGTTCATTCAGTACTTGTAAGAATGCAAGAAACTCCTCCACCGGATATTCCCATAGGCCAAAAATATCATCCAGGTATCTGTAATATTTTATCGGTAGCTTAGTGCATTTAGGGAACACCGTTTCCTCCCACATGCTCATGTATATGTTTGCATATGCAGGGGCGAATTTTTTACCCATAGCCGTACCATGAATTTGTAAATAGTATTGGTCATTGAATTCAAAATCGT
The DNA here is from genome assembly GCA_036877625.1 of Ambastaia sidthimunki. Classification (NCBI taxonomy): domain Eukaryota; kingdom Metazoa; phylum Chordata; class Actinopteri; order Cypriniformes; family Botiidae; genus Ambastaia; species Ambastaia sidthimunki. The sequence goes on from JAZGTK010000769.1 coordinate 4,361, forward strand.
TACAGGTCAAACTGAGTTCCAGGAGCTGTAAGATCTCTCTATCTGGTCTTGTGGGGTCCGGATATTTATGAAATGCCCTTGTAATGGCTTGCAGGCCCAGTCTTGTATCAATATTTGTGTATAATGAGCTGATGTCTATGGTGAAGAAAAGTGTAGCAGACGGAACTTTTAAATGTTTTAGTTTGTTGACAAAGTCGTACGTGTCCCTAATATAACTTTGATGTTTTTGTGATAGCGGATTAATAAAGTGGTCAATATATTCTGCAACTCGACTGGATTCAGATGAGCAGTCGCTGACTATGGGGGCGGCCACAGGGGACCTCAAAGGGAATCGTCCACTGCTCTGGGGATTTATGGATTTTGGGAAGCAGATAAAACTGTCTGGGCCTAGGAGGGTCTGGACCAAATAAGTAAGTTCTTTGTTTTTTATTTATGTATTTATTTGTGTAAAGTTCTTGAATGATGTCTCGAATCTTTTTCTGTGTTTCTATTTGTATGGAATGTGATAAAGGTTTGTAATGCTGGTTATTATTTAGCTGTCTGTTGGCTTCTATTAAATATTGTGATCTGTTCATGATGACTATTTGTGAACCCTTATCTGCTGGTTTGATTATGATATGATGATTATTTTTCAATTTGTCTAAAGCTTGTCTTTGGGAATCTGTAATATTGGAAGTTTTATTGTGTCTAGGTTTGTACTTTGAGAGACTGATCAAATCTTTTTTTATTATATTTCTGATAGGCCCAGAAACGGTGCTAAACTCTGGTTCCCAATTTGAGGGGTTAGTGAATGGTATCTGTTTATAGGATGATTCGTATTGAAAATGATCTAAGAGCTGTAATCTTCTGTGATAGCAGTGGACATCCCTTTGAAGTTCCCTGCGGCTTACCTGAGTTGGGGTGGGGATAAAAGTCAGTCCCCTCTCCAAGATGTCAATCTCGTCTGGTGACAGTCTATAGGAGGAAAGGTTAGTGATGTTGGATGAGTGGGAAGTTGTGGAATCCACCTGCTTCCCACTCAAAAGTTTAACTAGTCCAGCCAAAAGTTAAGTATATTGGTTGCAGTTTTAGGAGTCCAATGAACAGGATCATGTGGTTCTGTGCAAAATAGAAGTTTATTGAGATCAGGTAAGAATTGACACTTATTTTCAATGAAGCTGTTCAATTTATCAATCAAATTTTGTATGTTCTTGTCCAGAGCATTTGAGAAATTCACCAAAAGGGACAAACGTTTGTGCATTAGGAAATTTTACTTTACACGTTCTCAATAGTTGTTGTAGTTGTCGTTTTCTGCTTCCCTAGGCAATTGTTCAGCCCCACTGATAAAATGACTATTTCCGTCAGGGGTTTTGGTTTAATTTTTTCAAGTACCCCATTAATGTGATTAAAAAGTAGCTCCTGGAAAGCTGTCTATTTGTAAATGAGCATGTGAGAAGAAAGGGATGTGTGCTAAATTAGAGTCACCCATTATCACTATTTTCTGATTGATAGCGATTTCCCAATCAAAAATCTTACGGTTTGTTCTTCTGTGTCTCATTGGCTCCCGACGAATAGACAGAGGAGGACTCCCTTGAGGGCTCGCGTTAGAGGTATTTAAGAGGGACTCAGACTGGGGTTTATTTATAGGAGGTGTCTCCTTTACTGTGTCCCTCTCCCTCCAGTTTGTTATCGCCATGTCTTGCTCTTGAAAAGTGCAAAGAGCTAACAGAGAGCAAGAAGCATGAATTGAGAGGGTCCTTCAGAATATTCACTTATATTCTGATTGTGGAAAAGTCAAGAACATTGTCCATAGGATACACCTAAAAGATGAAAGACCTTTCCGGTTGCCCTATAAAAGAGTGCCTCCAGCTCACTTCCAGAAACTAAGACAGACACTAGATGAAATGAAGGAGCGGAGTATCATCCGGAAATCCAACAGTGAGTGTGCCTCACCTTTAGTCCTAGTCTGGAAACCGTCAGGTGAGTTGCGAGTGTGCACAGATTTCAGGTGACTGAACCAGAGAACAGAAAAGAGCGCATACCCATTGCCCCATCAAGCTGATGCTCTTGTGCCCTTGGAAGGAAACTGTTATTTCAGTACTATGGATTTAACGTCTGGGTTTTATAATATTCCTATCCATGAGGAGGGCCATAAATATACAGCGTGCACCACTCCTGTGGGACTCTATAAGTATAACCGGATGGCTCAAGGTCTATGCAACAGCCCAGCAACATTCTCCAAAATGATGACTGCGATCTTTGGAGTTCAGAACTACTTATCCCTCCTTTGAAAGAGGCACTCGACCGCCTTGAGATGGTATTTTCTCGGCTTAAAGATCACAACCTCAGATTGTCCCAAAAGAAATGTTACTTCTTGAGGAGGACTGTGAAGTTTTTGGGCCACATTCAGAGAGTGGTATCAAGACAGACCCAGCAAGAGGTATCAGTATTCAAGGAGTTCAAGGTGGTGGATCTGATGGAGGAAAATGGAAAGACCCCATCACCAATGAAAATCAAGTCTTTCCTGGGAATGGCAAACTATTATTCCCATTTTATAGAGAGCTTCTCAACATTAGCCAAACCGTTGTATAAACTGATTGCTGGACAAAAGATTAGGAGAAAAGGTGGCCCCATCCCTGGCAAACACAAGCGTCTAAGCCCAGAGAACTGGACTGCAGAGTGCAACCTGGCTGTGGAAAGGAACAAATGTGCACGTGTTAACACTGTTACTCTGGCACACCCAGACTTCCAGAAACCCTTCCTCTTGTCCACTAATGCATCTATGGATGGGTTGGGTGCGGTTCTGAGTCAGACACCAGAGTGTGAGAAAAAGCTAAGACCAGTAGCCTTTGCGAGTAAAACCCTGTCAAGGGCTCAGTCCCATTACCTAGCTCATAGATTAGAGTTTTACGCTTTAAAGTGGACAGTAGACCTGTACGTGGTGTTCAGTATGCCCACTGCACAGAAAGTCTAATCCAAGGTGTGGGCGCACTCTCAGTCTTTTCAGTGGGGGAAGTACAGATGAAACAAAGAGCAGATCCCGTTATTGCATGTGTAATATTTTTTGTTGACAGGAGAAGGAGACCATCACGAAGGGAGAGGGATAATGAGACTGCACCAGTGCTGAGACTAGTGAAACACTGGGAATAGCCGGAAATCAAAGGTAGTGTTCTATACCGCAGATCCAAGGGTCGAGTTGGAAAAACCAGGTACCAGCTTGTGCTTCCTCATTCGCTGAGAGCTGCAGCTCTGAGGGGGACTCATGATGACGCAGGTTTTTAAGCACAAAGTAGGACTCTTCACTTGGTGCGCCAGAGTTTTTTTTGGTCTGGCATGGACACGGATGTCAAAAAGTATGTTTCACACTGGCCAGAGCACCGCTAGAATCCATCAAAATGAGTGCCATTAGAACTCGTATGTATAGACTTCTGGTCTGCAGAAGGGAGGCATGGGGAAAATGTAGATGTTCTTGTAATAAGAGACCATTTTACAAAGTTAGCCCATGCGTTCCCCTGCCCAAACCAAACAGCTAAAGTAGTGGTTCAGAAGCTGTGGAATCCATTTTTCTGTGTATACGGCTTTCCACAAAGAATACATTCAGACAAAGGTGCCAATTTTGAAAGTAAATTGGTTGCTGAGTTGCTGCTGGTGTCCGGTGTCCATAAGTCCCATACTATACCTTACCACCCGATGGGTAACGGACAAACCGAAAGATTCAACCGCACACTCTGTAATATGATTCGTTCTATCTCCTCGATCAAAAGAGAGATGGCCTCAGATGATACAGCTCACGTTTTCCTACAATTGCACTACTCATGAAACAACAGGATTTGCCCCGTTCTACTTGATGTTCGGTAGGGTACCAAGGCTACCTGTAGATATCATGTTTGGAAGTGCTCTGAGGAATGACGAAGTGCAGACTTACAATGAGTATGTGCAGTCTATTCAAAAGGATTTCAGAGAGGCTGTAAGAATCACTCAGGAAAATACAACTGAAGCTCAGAAAAAGCAGACAGATTATAACAAAAGATCCAGAGGTGCTGCTTTAGAAGTGGGAGATCGTGTTCTCCTGGTAAATAAAAAGAAAAAGGGGAAGAGGAAAGCTAGCAGATGTGTGGGACTCATGTGATAACGTGGAAAGACCCGACATTGCACATCTATAGGTTGGAAGACCCAACTACAAAGAAAAGCAGGGTGGTTCACCATAACTTTCTCCTGTCTGTCAACTTTCTTCCCCTGGAGAAGCCAGAAGCTGAGTCTACAGTGCTTTCCACAGTCTCAGAGGAAAAATCATGTGAGGTAAAAAACCCAAGATCACAAATCTCTGTTTATTTCGGAAAGACAATCAGGGAGCAGCAGGATTGCAGCTTGGATCTTAGAAGGCCAGGGCACAAAAGCATCTCAGCCTGTTAGAACAAGTTCAGTTAATGAACAGAGCATTGGATATGTCACGGCAAATGACACCTCTGCCTCAGTAGATCACATAAGAGATGAGGGCCTTTCAATCATCAATGGTAGAAATGGCCACAGTGAACCTTCTATTGATGGTTGTGATATGAATGACATCAGTCTAAATGACCAGAGTACAGATGACTGGAGCGGTGTTTCCGAGTTAATGATGATGAAATGTTGGGAGAGTCTGTGAGCAATCATAGTGTTCAAGCAGAATTGGTTGGCATGCAAAATGAAGCTAGCTCTGAGAGCAGATCGGAAAGTTGCTCCAGGTTGCAAGTTCCAAGTGTTAAAACCAGAGTTGCACAGAAATTATCCCCAGGAAAAGTAACTGTACCTGACACTGTCCTGAAGCCAAACGAAGGGATTGGGTTAGGCAGGTTAGTAAAGCCTGTTAAAAGACTGCTTGAGTGACTGCATAAGCATGGTAATATCTAAGCCACATCAAAAAGACCCACTAGCAGAATTGTTCAGAATTCTTTACAATTTCATAGGAAGTTAGACTGATCGCACTTTGTTGAACAGTGACTAGAATTATGTTAAGTAGGAAGCAGAGGAAACTTTAAGGGGATTTGAGAAGTACTTTATTAGGGAATGTATGGTTATATGTATAGGGTCATATTTCTCCCAAGTTAAGTTCTTTTGCAATTTATTTGAATGACTAAAGTGTGGGTATTCCCTCTTTGGAGGAAAGGCTGTCTCACCTATAGCCTTAAAGTTTGCTGAAATTTAGTAGGGGAGAGTGTAATGCGTTTTACATTGCCATTCCAGCACATTTAAGTTGCATTTTATTATTTAATTTCTTGGAAATAGTTAATTTTATAATTTGACGTATTTTTGTTATATATCCTGTGCAAATTGTCTTTCTTTTTGTATGTTACATAAGGAGGGAAAATAGTTTTTTTTTTTCTGATTTGAGGTTGACGTCATTTCTAGTTAACCGGTCGCGTTCAGCTCTCTCAGTTCGGCCTGTGCTCTGAGAGAGTCAGGTATGTTTTAGATCCCTCTGTGACAATAAATGAAAATATGTTAGATTAAGTGAATATTTTGAGTTAATATCGATCAATGATCGATTAAAATGCTGGAAAGAGTTCATGGTTGTTCATTTTGGTTAAATTTAAAGTGGATATTTTGAGTTTTATAAACGAATAGCGTGAACATGTTTGTTTAATGTTGCCGCCCGCGCGCTAAATTAGTAATTTTATAAATAATTTGGTGAATTGAGTCTTTTAAGTTGTCGTTTTATGTATGAAATGTGTGTATCGTTTATTCTGATCCTAAATCGTGTGTATTTAGCCATATTTGTGACCCGGATTTGATGATCTTGCAGTTGATGTGTTAATGGGGGGCAGGGATTAATGTACTGTCTATCATATCTTCCTCAGCTGAGAGACCATTGATCTGAGGTTGTATGTGTGTTTCCTTGTCCTGTGTTTTATTAAACTGCAGGTATGTTAACAGAAAAACCCACTATACGATCACATAGTACATAAGAATATTGGCTAGATTGTATTATTTTATTTCCGTTAGTGTAAAATTAGTGTAAATGAATATGTAAATGTGTTAGATACCGTTTATTTATTTATTTTTGTCATTTACTTTGTGTTTAATATAAATTGTGTATGTTGAGAGATATGTTAAGTAAGGCACAAAGGAAATTTGTAAAGCTAGACTTTATTTAAGAAGAATGCAGTTCGGCCTGTGATCTGAGAGAGTTAGCCGAGAGACCATTGATCTGAGGGTGTATGTGTGTTTCCTTGTCCTGTGTTTTATTAAACTGCAGATGTGGTCCACCAAAGATCTTGAAGTTGGTGGTTCATTTGTGGTGCTGAGTGAAATTCCGCTACATATAATGGCATCTGATCACATTAGCTGAAAGTCTTTAATATGCTAAATTATTATGCTAAAATATTACCATTACCATGCTGCTATGCCCTACTGGCTGGACTTTCAGCCAATGCAACCAAACTCCTGCAAATGATCCAGATTGCTGTAGCATGTCTGGTCTTCAATCAAACAAAGATACCCCACGTTACACCCCCCTGAACTCACTCCACTGGCTAAAAAAATTATGAACAGGACCTTTTAAAAACTATGGTAAATCGGTTCTGGCAATTTATCAGTAAGAAAACTTGTAACATTACCAGTAATTTACTGGTAAGGTGCTATGTGTGAAAGCAGAACAGGATTTTAGGTAAACTCACAGAACACGTTAATGTAAAGTCTGCTTTGAGTGAATCAGAACATTGTGACATGGATGATGTGTTTACTGCACACTGTTTCCAGACATCAAAGCAGAGATGTATATCTAATATGATGTATAGTATATGAATATGATGTGCGTTAGCAGCGCGAAGGTTGTGGGTTCGATCCCAGGGAATACAAGTACTGATAAAAAAAATGTATACCTTGAATGTACTGTAAATCGCTTTGTATAAAAGCGTCTGCCAAATGAATAAATGTGAATATTTATATTTAATGAAAAGAAAAAGAGCACAGGAATTGACACACACCTCTTCAAGATTAAATCATTTTCTGACTCATCTGCTAAAATATTAGATAAGGAATAATGAAGTGCCAGTGTCGTATAAGCTTTTTTAAGGGACTTTGTTTATACCAAAATTTTCAGCCTGAATTTTTAATCACACTTTACATATCACATGTATCAGCAAGTAGTCTAATTTTGGGTTATAGTTTTTCCATAGTAAAAGCTCACATCTCTTAAAATCTCTTAATTCTGTCATCATTTAATTTTTTATTTATTTATATGACACAAAGGAAGATATTATGTTCAGCAGAAAACATACATTTATACAGTTTTGGAATAACTTGAGGGTGAGTAAATGAGGTCAGAATGTTAATTTTTGATTCATATCAAAACCAATTAAAAGGTTTTGATATGAATATAGGCTAAATTGTCTAAATTGAGTGGTGCTAACCACATTCATATTATACTGTAGTTCTACCTATTTTCACTTTTTTTAAGTGCTCTTAATAAATGAGAAATCTTGAGCTATGAAAGAGTAACTTCTGATAAACAAAATAATACCTATGAATTCTTGTTTGTTTTGGCCTGTGTTGTAATACTTTTTTGGTCACTATGTACAGTTTGTACTTTTTGACAAGCAATCACAAGCAATTTATATAAAAGCACTCTCTACAAATATTGAAATGACTGTAAAGGTTGTTTCAAACGACAGATTATACCCACATAAAGGGGTTCTTTATTCTCTATGCATGGGCTTGTGGGAAAGCTCAGAGAATCAATTAAGCAGAGTTGAGGTGATGTTGTGTTGGGTGTTTGGATGGAATCTGAAAGCACAGACACATCACTTATAGGCCAGCAGGTGACACTCTTCCTTTTTGTGAGGGCTAATGCCCGTAGCATAACAGCGTCTCAACATTTCCCACCACCTGCTGTGCCAGGATTCTTTGAGCCCCCCCCACCATCATAAACAGAGGAGCCCAAATCAGCAGCCGAAGCAAAATTACCCCAGCATGGATGTGACATTTATTGGGACATCACAGAGAATCTTGTGTTGTTTGGTGTGTCACTTCCTGACTCTTGTCAAAGTCAAAGTGGAGTTTATTGTCATCTCAGCCATATACAAGTTCATAGTGAAACGAAACAACATTTCTCCATGACCAAGGTGCTACAGTACAAAACAAAACAACACAACACTAGAATGTATGACACAAAACAAGAATGTACAAGGTATATACAAAGAACACTATATACATAAAGTGCACAAAGTGCAACCAGACAGCACAAGACAGTAACGCAGACCAAAAACAGTTCTGTACAAAAGTGATTTCAGTGATTATGTAAAGTGACGACAGTGCAAACATTTAATAGTGCAGATATTAAAAATAATAAAGGTAGTGCAATGGTGATGTAGTTTACAATGAGTTATGTTGTGTTTAACAACCTGATGGCATGGGGGAAAAAACTGTTACAAAGTCTGGTCGTAAGGGACCGAATGCTTCGGTACCGTTTACCAGACGGCAGGAGGGTGAAAAGTGTGTGTGAGGGGTGTGTGGGGTCATCCACAATGCTGGTAGCTTTGCGGATGCAGCGGGAGGTGTAAATGTCTGTGATTGAGGGAAGAGAGACCCCGATGATCTTTTCAACTGTTCTCACTATCTGCTGCAGGGTCTTGTGGTCCGAGACAGTGCAATTCCCAAACCAGGCAGTGATGCAGCTGCTCAGGATGCTCTCGATTGTCTCTCTGTAGGACATGGTGATGATAGGGGGTGGGAAATGAGCTTTTCTCAGCCTTCTTAAAAAGAACAGGCGCTGCTGGGCTTTTTTTTTTGCTGTGGAGCTGGTGTTGAGCGACCAGGTGAGGTTCTCCGTCAGGTGAATGCCAAGAAACTTGGTGCTCTTCACGATCTCCACAGGGGAGCTGCCGATGTTCAACAGAGAATGGTCTCTCTGTGCTCTTCTAAAGTCAACGACCATCTCTTTAGTTTTGTCCATGTTCAGAGACAGGTTGTTGGCTCTACACCAGTCTGTTAGCAGTTTCACCTCCTCTCTGTATGCTGACTCGTCGTTTTTGCTGATGAGAGCGTTTTTTCGACGTTTTTCGTCGTTTTGGCACAGGGACGATAGTGGTGGCCTTGAAGCACGTTGGAACTACGGTGCTGCTCAGAGAGATGTTGAAGATGTCTGTGAAGACATCAGCCAGTTCGTCCGCCCATCCTCTGAGCACCCTACCAGGAATGTTGTCTGGTAGGGTGGAATGTTGTGTTCTAAACAGTCCTGAAGAGCAGAGATGGCTCCTGCCGGACAGGTTTTCACCTGCTTCAGAACCGGTTTCGATCGTCTGATGAGCGGTCTGTATGCTGGAATTAGCATAACAGAGATGTGGTCTGTGTAGCCGAGGTGGGGGCGGGGCTCCGCCCGGTACGTGCCGGGAATGTTTGTGTAAACAACATCCAGCGTGTTTTTCCCCCTTGTTGCAAAGTCCACATGCTGATGGAATTTAGGGAGCACTGACTTGAGATTTGCATGATTGAAATCTCCAGCAACAATAAACAGTCCATCGGGGTTGAATGCGCTGGGTGGAATGTAAACACCGATAATGAGCACGGTAGTAAATTCCCGTCGTAAATAAAAAGTCACAAACTCCAACAGCGATGAGCAGTAACTAGAAACTAGCACTGAGTTCTTGCACCATCTCGCAAGCCACCGCTGCGAGCCGTACCGCACAGAGCTGTGTTTCTGTCGGCACAAAACGTAGTTAGCCTGTCTAGCTGAATGGCGGCGTCCGGAACTCTTTCGCTGAGCCATGTCTAAGTGAAAACAAAGACGCAGCAGTCTCTAAACTCACGCTGTGTAGTTTGTTGGAGTCGGATGTAATACAGTTTATTGTCCAGGGAGCAAATACTGGAGAGCGAGATGGACGGGACCCCCGCCCTCTTGCCGCGCTTCTGCTTTCTCGTGCACCGCTTGCGACGTCCCCTCCCCTGGCCACCGGCATCCAGCGATTCCGAGGGCTGAAGGCCTGGTCCCCGCAGCACAGCGAGATCACGTAGCTTCTCCAGCAGATCATCTTGTAGTGCGGCTGTGTTGATATTCTTGAGATTTAGAAGTGTCTGGCGGTGATATACACGAACACCGGTTGCACTGATGTCCATGTGTCGTAAAAGGTCACCGTAAAAAGTCGCGTTAAGGAACAACAACACACCTGTCCAAGCAGCATGTGTATGCTGACTGCTGCCCTTACCAAATCCTGTGATATTTATAAAGGAATGAAATTTATTGGTTATTTACAGGTTATCGCTATAATCTGGGGGGCAGTTTGGTTTGCCACAGTGTGTATCATGCAAATGGTTAGCAACAATTCCATCTGAGCCAGCTATTTCTTAGCAAAGAAGTTTAACTACTGTATCTTTATCCTTACAATTTTGGGCTACAAATTATTGCAGCTGCCAATTTAACTGATTGCTGCACCTGAAAAATAAAGTAATATTAATGCCTAATATTATTTACACATTTAAATAAGCTTGGGTGGTGCTTCCACATTCACAGTTCACCAACACAATGGTAGGATACATTATGTGTTTGCCAGGGTCTTGCTATGTTGTTGGTATAAAGCACTCAACAGTGTTACTATGGACAAAAATTAAGTCTAATTGCTTTAAAAAGTATAAATGTCATTACACACCAAAAGCTACATGATTTGAGGTATCATTTATGTTCATAATGTTGAGTTAAAATGTTATTCTGGATTAATTTATTACAATAAATAAAAACAGAGACTCGCAAATGAATACTGGATTAGTTCCTCTGTTATTATTTGCTTGAAGGCTACATTCCAGTTAAACAGCTGCGTAAACCACAAAACATCATCTGATCCCTAACTGATGGCATTACAAAACAATGAGCCAAACACAATTGTTAGTCTTTATATGTTAGTCTGCTTAAGAGACTTGCTGAAGAGACTGCGTTTCATTTAAATAAAATTTTTGTCTCAGATGTTTTTCTTTTTCAAATCCCTTAGAAGACATTAAAATAGACTCAAATAAAACAATTGCTGAAATATACTAAATTCAACCTGTCTCATTTCTGATCTTTCTTCCCTTGGTCCTGCCCTTGAATGTTAATGTCTAGTCAATATGTTGACAACAAAAATAAACATTTATCATTTCCTTCATATGTGAAGGAAAAGTAACAGCTCCCCAAAGATATATTAATCAATAAGTGTTGCAAATAGCAATCATACTCCAAAAGACAAGAATACAGTTATATAATATATCAATATAAACCTACCAAATCAGAAATATAATTACATTCAGTTAAAGTAGAGCATACTGTTATCTTGTTTAGGCAGTGCTTTTCTTTAAATTATGCTAATATATTTCAGCTATGTCACAATACAAATCTGTTTTTGGGATGTGTTTATTTTCAAACCTTAACTTCTATGAAAATACAATGCTATGAGATGGCTACCATATTTCTTCTTGACATGATTCATTTTCTCTCACCAGTATGTATTGTTTTCATCTATATCTATTTATTTGGTCCTAAGACACTGAGGAAAAACTCATCAACAATTGGAGAGGAACATTTTTCAATTTCAAGAAAGTTCAACAAACAATGTTTGTTTTCTGAATGCTGTGTTAGTATGTTTAACTGGTGGTATAAAAGACAATGCAACAAAACAAATATGCTTACAGGTACATGCTTAAAATTGTTTAACAATATAGTTAAATGTCACATAACATAAGAATAATATTGTTATTATATTTTTGTGTATATATACAGTATTGAATAATGTGTTTATTGTATACATTGCATGCACAATCTTTTAAGCCCTCTAATAATAATAAATAAACAAAGTACAGCATAAATTTAAACAATAACAGCCTTGAATCGTGTTGGGTATGATGCAAAAGGGTTCACTCAGGGCTCTGGCTGAGACATTCAGAGAGTTGTCCATAAGTCATTCCTGTGTTGTCTTGGCTGTGTGATTAGGATAATTGTCATGTTAAAAGGTGAACCTTTGGTTCAGTCTGAGATCCTGAGCACTGTGGAACAGGTTTTCATTGAGGATATGTCTGTACATTTCTCCATTTAACATTCCCTTAACCCTGACCAGTCTCCCAGTCCCTGCTACTAAGAAACATCCCACAGCATGATGCTGCCACCACCATGTTTCACTGTTGGGATGGTATTGGGTAGGTGATGAGCGGTGTCTGGTTTCCTCCAGACATAACGTTTAGAATTGAGGCCAAACAGTTTAATCTTGATTCAATCCGGGGCTGCTTTGACCTCATGGCTTGTTTTTTGTTCTGATATGCATTATCAGCTGTGAAATCTTTTGTAGAGACAGCCACAACTGGACTCCAATGAAGGTGTAGAAACATTTCAGCAACATCCGGGAGAAATAGGAGGTGTAAGCTCAAGTGTTGTTGCAAAGGGTCTGAATACTTGTGCCAATTAATATTTCCTTTTTTAAAATACATTTACCAACATTTTTAAAATTCTGTTTTCACTTTGTCATTATAGGGTACTGAGTGTAGATTAAAATGATTATTAAATGAATTTAAATGATCAAGCTGCAACATAACAAAACTAATATAACTGAAGGGGGTCTTTCTTTCTGAAGACATTGTAGATTCTCAAAGCTCTGACTAAACACAAGTAAGTCCTTGCCTAGTCTGGTCTAGAATGCAAAATGCCTTTAAAAAGCCTTGGCAAAATCCAAACAGGCATGGTCTACAGAATAAGCCTATAGATCCGCAACCCTCTTAAGTAATGCCATTAATAATAATAGAGCTTAATGAAAGAGCTTAATAGTAATATAATAGAGCTTCCTTGAGTGTCAGAAACTTATCTAAGGCTGACTTTAGTGGCTCAAATGGAGCCCCTAAAAAGGCGCTTACTACAATAAGGTCCCAAGAAAGGACATAAGAGCACCATGCAGAAAACAAGACACCATCAAGAGGTTTGTGGCTAGCAAAATAATTGGCAGAAAGGTGATCTTGAAGGAACTCCAATCCAATCTTATAGATTGGCTCCCAGAAAAAAGGTTTTATTCCTTTCTGTGATGCCAGATAAGTTGAACGGTTGATGGAACCAGCCATCTGCTTGGTGGCATGGTGGGGTGAGATCTGTGGCCCTGCAAAGATCCTGAACTGCATCTGGTTCTAATCCTCCACCATGGTCCATGTCTTTGAGCAGGCCAGCCTGGTACACCTGCAAGACTGCCATAGTGTGCAGGGTAGGGTGCTGCCTAAGCCTTGCCCCCTGAATTCAAAGTAATTCTGCATGGAGGTTTCCTCCATAACAATGCCACAGAAGGGGACAGATAGCACGCAAGCATTTTTTTCACTTTAGGCATCACCCCATATTCATGCTCTTGAAGCCCAACAGTAGATGAATAATTATTAGTGGCTGGTGTAAACACTCAAGCTGAATGCAGATTTTTCTAATGTGGATTTTGGAATGATAAAAATTTTCCAATTTAGATGTAATTACTTGCTGCTTGTCATCAGAGGATCAGCCTTTTGGCAGCATAAGAAATAACCTCAATCAGCTCCTCAAATGTGGCTGAAAGTTGAGGCTGATTTACCTCCGTCTGGCTACCAGCTGTCAGATCATCATCCAACATTGACAGCATGAGCTTATCTTCGAACTCAGAGGAAACTGCAGAGTGGGCTTTCGAAGCAGGCGTGAACTCATCCAATGGGCAGCACCCATTTCCCACTGTTCATTCTGCGATCCCCAGGAGTGCCTTGGCAGAAAGAGGACCTGACCCATGGGGTGCAGTTGCCTGTCTCTTATCGAGACTGAAGAGGGCCAGGCAGAAGGGAGAATCCTCAGAGGAAGTAACGTACACTGAGAGTAGCCAGCTTCCTTGAGAGCTCACTTGAGCTCACAGAGCTTGAGAGCTCTGCTCCGAAACAAAACACACACATACCATGCGTGTGACCCATATGGATATAGCATGGGCAGAGCAGCACACACGCACTTAATCTTTATAGAACTCATTTTTTTGTTTTCAGATTGTTTTCAGGACCTGGTGATGTATTTTGCAGTTGTCTTTTTATAGTTACATGGTGTGGAACACAATGTCGCATGACCTTGATCTGTCTATTAATAGGCATAATTTCACAAGTTCAGATGAGGGAGCGCTTGAAGCACATTCCCCATACCATCAAGCCATAATAGCATTAAGTTCCCTCGAATCTTACATTTTATAAATGTAAATGATCTTGTAAATGAGCTCATAAGAAATTATATAAAGATTAAAATATCATTCGTTGGAACAAGAAATAAAGGCTCCAGCATATGTGATTCCTTTAATAACTATATATGACTAATACACAATCCTTTATTGTTTCATAGATTTCACGCTCTCCCTTTTGGTGGTTTTTGTGTGTTATTGTTTGTGTTTGTTTACAAACGTTAAGTTCAGCCGGGCAAATCCCACTTACAACCGCCAAGATCTTCTGATCATAGGACTACACTCTAATCAGGCTGTTGCAAGTGAATTTTTGCACTCAAACAACATACCGGAGGAGATACCGGGTTCTCCATGGATTGTTGTCAGCTCCGGCAGGCGTCAGAGGCGGAGAAGACACAGAAAACAAAAGCGCGGATGCCGGTCCAGCCTACTTGCTAGGCTAAGGAAACGACCACACAAACCACCGCTACCCAGCATTTTCCTCATCATCCATCATCAACAAAATAGACTAACTGAATCTACAGATCTCCACGAACAAATTCATTAAGGACTGTTGCATTCTGATTATAATGGAAACATGGCTTTACCCACTCATCCCAGATGTAGCCATTAAGGTAGCAGGCTGCGCAGCATTCCGTTGGGACAGAAACAAAGACTTTGGTAAGAGCAAAGGAAGGGGTTTGTGCATTTATGTGCATAACAACTGGTGCACAAATACAAAAATCATAGGCAGTCACTGGTCTCCCGATTTGGAGTATTTGACAATTAAATGCAGACCAAACTATCTTCCGCATTTACCATTGTTATAGTTACAGCTGTGTACATCCCACCAGATGCTAATGTTAGCATAGCATTAGGCTACCTGCACAATACCATAAATGCACATCAGAGCACCTACCCTGATGCAGCTCATATCATAGCTGGTGACTTTAACCAAGCAGATTTGAAGGCTGTTCTTCCAAAATTTGACCAACACATCAAATGTGCTACCAGGGGAACAAGGACACTAGACAAGGCCTATTCAAACATTAAGTATGGTCTTAGGTCGACACCTTTACCACATTACTCAACCCACCATAAAGACTGTTAAAACATGGCCTGAAGGAGCCTCCCTGCAGCTGCAGGACTGCTTTGAAAGGACAAACTGGGACATTTTTGAGGCTCAAGACTTGGAGGAGTACACTTTAACCGCTACATACAACTCTGCTACATACAGAACTATGTTGACAGTGTCACATTGTGATCAGGGTTTAACCAGAAGCCTTGGATAAGGAAGGAGGTCAAAACTCTCCTCAAAGACTGCAACACTGCCTTCAGGTCTGGCGACGGAGCCCTATACAGCACTGCCAGAGCCAACCTGGAGAGAAGCATCAGAGAGGCTAAAGCAGCCTACAAAAGGAGAATTGAGGACCACTTCACTAACAACAACCCACGGCTGGCGTGGCAGGGCATCCAGCAAATCGGCAGTTACAAACCCAACAACCGCTTGACCGGCAATGGTGATGCTGCCAGCAGAGGAACTCAACTGCTTCTTTGCCGGCTATGAGGTGGAAGCAACAGAGACAGTCAATATACTTCCACCAGCCTCCAACAGCCATACCCTCAGGTCTACAGAAGATGCTATCACCACTGCCCTTTACTCTGCTCAGGATGCTCTTCATAGACTTTAGTTCTACCTTTAACACGGTCATCCCGGGCAGACTGATCTCTAAACTAGCTGACCTCAGGCCCCAGACAGTCAGACTAGGCCCCCACCTCTCCTCCACCCTCACACTCAGCACTGGCGCCCCACAGGGCTGTGTGTTGAGCCCCCTTCTCTATACCCTCTACACACATTAAACTCCTCAAAAACAAAAGAACTCATTATAGACTTCCGCAAGAGCAGTCCCCAAACCACTATACATCAATGGGGACTGTGTGGAAATGGTCCCGGTTTTCAAGTTCCTTGGCACACACATCTCTTCAGATCTCTCTTGGACTACCAACACCACTGCGGTGGTCAAAAAGGCACAGCAGAGACTCCACTTCCTCAGAATCCTCAAGCAGAACCACCTGCAAGAGAGACTGTTGGTGTCCTTCTATCACTGTTCCATCAAGAGCATGCTGACGTACTGCATCTCTGTGTGGTATGCCAGCTGTTCAGCAGCGGACAGGAGAGCTTTTCAGAGAATCATCAACATAGCCCAGAAGATCATTGGCTGCCTGCTACCCTCTCTAGAGGACTTATTCAGCTCTCACTGCCTCAGCAGAGTAGCCGTAGCAACATACTGAAAGACCCATCCCACCTTGGACATTAGCTGTTTGACCGGCTGCCCTCTGGTAGACATTTCAGGTCTATAACATCACGGACAAACAGACTCAAAAACAGTTTTTACCTCAGAGCTGAACTGAACATTGAACATCCGATGTGGAAAAGGCATACCATATATATTACAATATTTTTAATTCAGAAAAGACGGGTCAATTGCTTTATATCTCCACAAAGTCTGGCCGCAATGGTTTTACATATTTGACCCACTTGGACCAGACTTTTCTGAACACATCCTTCTGAAGACGAAGGGAAAAGTGATCTTTTCCATAACATAGATATCATTTACTATATCCTTAAACTCTTGTATTGTTGGGGATTCAGGTTGCAACCAACGCCTTGTAAGCGCTTTTTTTACCAGCAGATGTTAAAATGTCAAATAGGTATCTCTCAGGGGATTTTGTCTGTAAATCAGCATGTCCTAAAACAATGTAAAAAACTGCAAAGGCATTGTAGTGTTAAGTATGCTTTCCACTGCTTTATGAAGCTCCACTCAAAAAGGTTTTATCACTGGGCACTCCCAAAAATATATGCCAGTGATTGGCTTCCCGAAACCCAGACTGTCTCCAACATTTGGTGTCCCCTCCCTCAATATGTGCTTTCTGTTACAGTGTAATAAAGAATCTGATAAGGCACTTCCACCCAAACTCCCGCCAGTAAGAGTTAGTACATTTCCACAGGAATTTACATACATCAAGCCACTCCTCATTCGATATCAAAAAATTACCTTCTTTTTCCCATTTTTCTTTAATGTATTCTGTAGAATGATTTTTTTTTTATCCTAAGACCTGTATAAAATTGACCCTTATTTATATCACCTTGGTAAGCACCTATAAATATCTTCAATATTGGGTCATCAAAGTCAGTTTTATTCTTAATGTTGTTTTCAAAATGGCAATACTGCTTGAATTGAAGGGTCATTCATTATAGAAAGTTTAATATGTTACGTCCCCCATGAACTGTCATTTTGGTTTCCCCCACGTCTTTGCCCTTATTTGGACTTCCTGTTCTTGTTTAGTTAATTTCCTTCACCTGTTTTTGTTTTATTAGTATTCCTATTTAGGTTGGTTTCTTTCCAGTGTTCTTTGTCCGGTCTATTTTTACTTTTTTCAGTTTCCTTGTCTGCTTCCTGGTGTTCCGCGCTCCTTGTATCGTTGTGGATATATTGATTAAACCTATTTTGGATTAGTCTCTGTTGTTTTTCTCCTCGCTCCACAAACCCTACCCTGCACGTTACGTAAGAGAAGACCGGACCTACAAAACAGTAACAGTTTAATTTTAAACCGCGTTTGTTTTTTCGTTTTTTCTTAGTGTTTATTTTGTGTTTTTCCAAATGAATGATCCTTCTGTTCTCCTCCTCCTGCTGAAGCAGGGGGACTGCTCTATCGAGGGCCACACCTCCGACTTTATATTCCTTTTGGAGTATTCGCACTTCCTGGACAGCAGTCTCTGCGGCTTCAATTACGCTGGTCTAAACGCGGGCAACAAAGCGCAGCTGTCCGGGAACGGTCCTTGAGAGAGCATCCTGGATTATATTAAGTGGGTGCTGGCGTCCTGCGGATCGCCCATGATGATTGAGATTGTCGCGACGGATGCCAGCCCCACTTCGGACCCAGTGCCCAGCCCTCCATCATCCCGGAGTGCAGAGCCACAGCCCGAGCCCACCACTGACGAAGAGCCTGAGGCCCCGACGAG
The DNA here is from genome assembly GCA_036877625.1 of Ambastaia sidthimunki. Taxonomy (NCBI): domain Eukaryota; kingdom Metazoa; phylum Chordata; class Actinopteri; order Cypriniformes; family Botiidae; genus Ambastaia; species Ambastaia sidthimunki. Next base: position 22,490 of record JAZGTK010000769.1, read on the forward strand.
CCAGAGCAGAAGAGAGTGACAGAGAACATCTGACCAGGTGCGTGAGCTGGCAGCGGAGCTCACCGCGGATGACGAGGGAATCTCCGCCCACTGCACCAGCACTGGGGGTGAGTCAGCACTGGACCTCATGGACTTTGATTCTGAGATCATTTTGCCTGTACAAAGTCTCCCACCCTCCCGCTCTTGGATTCTCCTGGTTTCTGCACTGCACAAGTCTCTCCACCTCTGTCGGCTGACAGCCCCTTTGGTCACCCTCAGCCTGCCATTGGTGCAGTGGTTGAGCTGCAGGTCTGTCAGCGGTGTCGTGGCTGGAGGATTCCTCCTTGTCACCTCCAGCTGCTAGATCCTGGACTCCAACTCGGTCCTCCGACCCTGCGGCTCCGCCATGCCTCCTAGCTCCTTCGTCTCTGCCTGGTCCTGTCAGTCCCCTAGCTCCACCGGGCTTCCTCGTCCCTCCGGCTCCGCCTTGGTCAGCCGTTGACCATCCGCCGCCTCTGGACTCCACTCCTCCGGCTTCTCCTCGTCGCTCCGTCCCACCGGCTCTGTCAGTCTCCTCCTTCCCTCCGGCTCCTCCTCCATCCTTAGTCGCACCGGCTCCACTGCAGCCTTCCGGATCCCTATCTCGACCTCAGTCACCGGTAACATCTGCTCCGCCTTGGCCCTCCAGAGCCTTGATGCCACCTCGGCTCATCGGCTCTCCGTGTCCTCCTCGGGCTCCGCCTTCACCAGCTCTGCCTCTGTTGGCTTGTTTCCGGGAGTCGTCAGTCCTTCCTCCTCCGTGGCTCCTCCCTCCGTCGACTCCTCCATGGGCAACCATCATGGCTGTGGCCTGGGTCCCTCCTGACTCCTCCTGCTCCGGATCCCTCCTGTCCCTTCCTTGGCTGCTCCCTCCATCGTCACCACCCTGGTCCCTGTGTGTCCTCCTCCCGGGAGTCCGGTCTCTGCCGAAGCGTCCTCCTAGACTGTGTCTGCCCCCTTCCAGTCCTCTTTGGTGGGAGGTCGTGCCTTCCGGGAGGGGGAGTAATGTTACGTCCCCCATGAACTGTCATTTTGGTTTCCCCCACGTCTTTGCCCTTATTTGGACTTCCTGTTCTTGTTTAGGTAATTTCCTTCACCTGTTTTTGTTTTATTAGTATTCCTATTTAAGTTGGTTTCTTTCCAGTGTTCTTTGTCTGGTCTACTTTTAGTTATGTTGTTGCAAATGTGATGCTTAGTAGGTGTTCCAGTTTCCTTGTCTGCTTCCTGGTGTTCTGCACTCCTTGTATTGTTGTGGATATATTGATTAAACCTGTTTTGGATTACTCTCTGTTGTTTTTCTCCTAGCTCCGGAAACCCTACCCTGCATGTTACGTAACACCACCTAGCTTGATATGTTGGATTACATATGTTAATTAAATATTTAGTCTGGGCTGCATAAAAATGATCCCTAAAATAGGGTAATGCCATACCTCCTTCCTCCGTTGGAAGCTGTAATGTTTTGAATTTAATGCTGGGTTTTTTCCCCTGCCAAATAAATCTGGTTATTTTATTAAAGTTATTTATCTAATTCGGACCAATGTTTTAAGGGAATTTCTACTGGGAGTGCTTGAAATAGATAGAGATACCATAGAAAAATGTTCATCTTTATCAAGTCAATTCTATGACTAAGGCCAAGGAAAAAGATGGCATTCCATCTATGTATATCATCTTTGATTTTTGTTAAAAGTGGGTCAAAATTGACCTCTGCTGGGGTTGAAATTCCTTTCATTAAATATATTCCTAAATATTTCAGTGAATTCTGATCCAAATTGAGATGAATGAATTGAATTTATCTCTAATATGTTTTGGAGGTGTATAATTTAAAGTCAAAGTTTGCGTTTTTTGTATATTTAATTTGTATCCTGCATATCTGCCAAATTTTTCCAGAAGATTCATTAATTCAGGAAATGAGTTAGTGGGTTTACTTAAGTAAATCAAGATATCATCCGCATATGCCAGTTTGTAGTCTTATCCAGTCTGCCTTATCCACTGTGCCAGAGGTTCTATATAGAGTGCGAAAAGCAGTGGTGAAATTGAACACCCGTCTTGATCCACGTTCTAATATAATGGTATCTGAAAGGTACCCATTTATTTTTATTCGGGCAGATGGTTTATTATATAGCGTACAGATGCCCCTAACAAACATTTTGTGAATGCCAAATCTTTTAAGAGTTTTATATAAGAAAGGCCAGCTTACAGAATCAAAAGCCTTTTCCACATCTAAACTAATTAAAAGAGCTTCAAGTTTATCTTGCTGAATATAACTTAATATATGCAGAGATCATCTTATATTATCATGAGTTTGTTTTTCAGAGATAAACCCAGTCTGATCATTATGTATTAGTTGGGGGAGAATCGTTTCCAGTCTTCTGGCAAGGATGCTTGTGTATAATTTGTAATCGACGTTCAGGTTCGAAATTGGTCTGTATGAACTGCATTCTAATTTATTTTTTCTTGGGATAACTGAGATCACTGTCTCGCTCCATGATGGAGGCATTTTAGCCTCCATTAAAGATGTATTGCAAGCCAGAAGAAGACTCGTTATTAATTTAGATCTAAAAGTCTTATACCTGTCACACTTCGTCATAGTTCTTGCCTTTTCTGGCCTCTAGTGGCCGCTTTCGGGACTGCTTTTTAAGTTAATTGTATTATCTGTGTCACCTGTGTGCCTCGTTAATTTCTGTCTACTTAAGCAGCACTGATTTGAGGATTATTGGGAATTTTAGGTATTGTTCTCACCAAAATTCTTAAGTCCATGCTTGCTATCGTTGTGATGCCTACTCTCTCGAGCTAAAGTGTTCAATTATTTCTAGTATTTTCTGGGAAATCTCCCTGTGGTTTTGTTTCCTGTTTTCTCTAAAGGATTTTATTTTGCTACTTTGTTTTTTGAAAAGATCCTGTTAAGTTCTTGTTCATATTTAGAAAAGTTCAATTTGTTAAATAAATTTCTCTGGACTGCAATTAAGGGTTTCATCTCTGGGTTTCCTCATCCATCTCCTGTGGCTCGGCGTTAGAGCGAAGCACGAAGCACTCTGAGATTCTGGCCGAGCTTCTCAGGTCCGTCAGTCAGCTAACTGTCACTCCTCCCGTTGTCACACCTGAGCCTACACCTCCCCACCTCAGAGATTCTCCGGGGATCCCAAAGCATGTGACTGCTTTCTTACCCAGTGTTCCCTGACCTTTGAACTGCAGCCCTCCTCATTCCCCTCTGACCGTGCCAAGATAGCCTATGTTATCACCCTCCTCTCAGGCCAGGCACTCACAGGCACTTCCAGACAACAGTCTGGGGTAAACACTCAGCTGGGGTAAACACTCCCATAAGCTCCAGGCCCTTGTCGACTCTGGTGCCGCTGGCAACTTTATGGATGCTGCCCTAGTCAATTCTCTCCAGATTCCTACCGACACCCAAGCTGCTCCCCTTTCAGTCACTGCCCTAGATGGTAGGCCCCTAGCTCCAGGCCAGATTACCCACATTACCTCCAATCTCGAGCTAACTATTCACCAACACCATGAGAACATTTCCTTCCACCTCATCTCATCTTCCAAGTTCATCTTCCGAATTTTAGGCCATCCCTGGTTGCTGCAGCATAACCCCCACTTCGACTGGGTCTCCGGCTCAGTTCAGAGTTGGGGGCTCCCTTGCCAGTCCTCCTGTCTGTCCCGAGCCCCTATTCCTGAGTCCCAAGAACCTATCAATCTGTCCCGAGTTCCCTCTCACTACCACCACCTCAGAGCTGTCTTTAGCAAGACTAAGGCCATGTCCCTGCCTCCCCACCGTCCTTATGACTGCTCTATTGAATTGCTCCCAGGAACTAGCCCTCCTTGAGGTCGCATCTTCTCCCTTTCTCACCACGAATGGCAAGCTATGAGGGATTACATAGAGGAGTCCCTGGCTGCCGGTATTATTTTATTATTTTTTCTTCTTTGTGGGGAAGAAGGGAGGGGGCTTACGCCCGTGCATTGACTACAGGGGTCTTAATGAGATCACCATCCGTAACCGCTATCCCCTCCCTCTAATGGCCACTGCCTTGAGCTTCTTCAGGGAGCGGTCATTTTCACCAAACTGAATCTGCGTAATGCCTACCACCTCATATGCATAAAACCTGGCGATGAATGGAAGACGACCTTTAACACCCCTACTGGGCACTATACAATACCTGGGCACTAACAATACCTGGGGGGGGGGAGGTCCTGTCACACTTTGTCCTAGTTCTTGCCTTTTCTGGCCTCTAGTGGCCGCTTTTGGGACTGCTTTTTGAGTTTATTGTATTATCTGTGTCACCTGTGTGCCTCGTTAATTTCTGTCTACTTAAGCTGATCTTAGGATCAACACTTCGGTATTATTCTCACCAATATAAGTCCATGCTTGCTATCAGTGTGATGCCTACTCTCTCAAGCTAAAGTGTTCAATGCTATTATTTCTAGTATTTTCTGTGAAATCTCCCTGTGGTTTTGTTTCCTGTTTTCTCTAAAGAATTTTATTTTCTGCAATTAAGTGTTTCATCTCTGTGTTTCCTCATCCATCTCCTGTGGCTCAGTGTTAGAGCTTCCCTTCACGCCAGAGACCCGGGTTCTAGTCCCGTGCCTGACAATACCACTCTGACGAAAAGCCATCAGGACCAGGAGACTTATTTACCTTGAGCCTGGAGATGGTGTTCTGCCTCAGTTATCTGAGCTATTAATGTTTAATTTTGTTCTTCTGTTATAACTGGTAAGTTGAGGGAATCGAGGAATTGTTTAATCAGTTGCTCGTCCTCTAGGCGTGGTTGTGTATACAATAACTTGTAGTATTTTTAAAATGTTTTTTTGTATTTCATTTTGTTTATATTGTATGTTTTTAGATCCTTATTTTATATTGTATTATCTGTTTGTTGTTTTTGTAGCTTCCTTGCCCAAAGTTTAGTTGAAGAGCCTGATTCATAGTATTTCTGTTTCGTAAGTACCATCTTTCTTTCAATTTCTTGAGTGTACATTTTATGTATTTAATTCCTAATTTTATTTATTTTAATCATCTGGTTTGATTTTGTATTCCTTTTTGTGTTGCGTTTCAAGGTCTTTTAGTTCATTATTGAGATTTGTTAGTCTTAATTGCTTTAATTTCTTTTCGTTTTTTTTGTAAAGGGTATAATTCTACCCCTAATGACTGCTTTTAAGGCATCCCATACTGTGGCTTAATTAACTTCCCCGTTATTTTCTTCAAGAAACATTCTTATATCCTCTTTAATTTGAGTTTGAAATTGTTGGTTATTTAGAATGCTTGTATTTAACATCCACAGTGTTCTTCCCGGGTTATCTCTAATATGTATAGTGCAAGAGAGAGGCGCATGATCAGACAACTCAATAGATCCTATATCACAGTTTTGTATTCTATGACGATCTCTCTTTAATACAAAAATAGTATATCCTTGAGTACACATCGTGAGGGGATAAGTAAAAAGTATAGTCACGGCCTGATGGATAAAAATCTCTCCAAAGATCTAGTATGTACTAGTATTAATTTTTCTATGTACTGATGTGGCATGTGAGTTTTTTTTATTAGTCTAATTTTGGGTTAAGACGGATGTTCCTGTCTCCACCACATATGACAATTCCTTTGGCCCCTATCATCAAATCAAATATTTTCCTATAAAAGCAAAATCACTTCCGGGGGGCATAGATATTACATACTGTTATGATAGTGTCTTCTTTTTTCCCTGAAACTATTATATATCTCCCTTACTTATCTGAGATCTCTGAGAGATTTTATATATTTCTGAGAAATGATATATTTGTGATATTAAAATTGCTACTCCTCTTCTATGGCCTGACTTATAAGATGAGTAATACACCTCAGAGAATCCCATTTTCTTTAATCCCAATTTATACATTAACAGTACCTCTTTCAAATTACAAACATTAAGAACCAAACTAGAACAACAAAACAAAGCAAAAACAACAAAACGTCACTATAACAAATAGGAACAGTTCTTTCCGGTGATGAGGCTCGTTTCAAAAGAGCCTTAAGGGGCTGCATACAGTCAAAACCCTCGTAAGGGATAGTCCCACATCATAACAAAAGTGGGGCCCTACTATACGCTAATCCAAATAAAATTGTAAATAATTTAACAAAACAAATCTTGGATAACTTGTCCCGACTTCATCAATTATTTAAAGAATAGAACCGTAGGATTTTCACAACTAAATTAAAGTCAGTGGCAATCAAAATACAAAGTATAACTGTAAAAGTCAGTTTTACAGTTATACTTATCTGCATTTCTGACTGAGGCGTAAACCTTTTGTGGGTGATCATTTCCTGAACTTCTGGAGTTTTTTTTATGTTGCGAGCGGGCAGTTTTCTTGGGTTGTGTGCAACTGTCCGCTGCTCCAGATTCCTGATCCCCACCCCGGTCGCGTCATCTCCCCACCACTTGCCAAGTAGATAGTAGCATGATTTCCTCCTGATCCGTAGTAGTGGATGACTTCACCACGGAAACAGAAAATCCTCAGGAGACCATGTCCCTTGTTGCCTCCAAAGCATCCTGGTACAGCCAAGTGCCATCATCATAAAATATGCGCATCCTTGCCGGATACGGTGTCTGGAACTTTATTTGTTTTTCTTTTACACTTTCTTGGCTTCAGCGTACTCCCCTCGTCTCTTAAGCACTTCAGGAGGGAAATCATGGTCAACATAGAAGCAAGCATCAATGCAGAACACTTCTTTTTTCTGCCAGGCTCTCAGAAGCACCTCGTCCTTTGTTCGATAACTGCCGAATTATACTACTATTGACCGTGGCTTTGCTTGTGGATTATTAGGTTTCGGTACTAATGCTTGGTGTGCTCGTTCAATCCCAAGCTCTCTGTCCGGGGGAAAGGCTAATGCGCTTTTTAACAAGTTATCTAGAAAGTCAACCAAGTACTCTTTTTATCTTCGGGTATTCCGTTAACCTTAAATTGTCTCTGCGAGCACGACCCTCCTGATCTATCAGTCTGGCTTTCAGATTAGCTTGGCGGTGTGTTAAGGTCTCACAAAAACTAAATTTTGGGGTTATTTTACAAAAACCGTTGGGTATCTCGAAAATTAGACTGTCATCCTCTTGGTGGCGTAAACGGAAACCCACTTGTTTACATCTTAACTGCATTTTGCACTACCTGTTTACACTCCTACTGCCTACTTGTACATAGGTATTGCACTATTGTTTACATTTTAACTACATTCTTGCACTACCTGTTTTCACTTCTACTGCACTACCTGTTTTCATTTCTACTGCACTACTTGTACATTGGTTCACAGCAATCCAGAAATGTGCAATATCTATATGTGTAATACCTCACCCTAGCTGCTATCCAGCAGTATTATATTGTATAATTTTATTGGTTTTCTGAACTCTAATTATCACTGTTTTAATTTTTTAATGTTACTAGAATTTCATTGCACTCTGTTCATTAACAAATAAAGGAATCTAATCTTCATAAAGCAGTTTTTAGCTTAACCACCATTGTGGCGGTAATGTACCACATTAAATGTTACTGTAAATTTGGGTTACTCCCACCTTTTTCTGAGTTGCCCACTAAATTCTACAGTATAATGTCCTACAATGGCCATTGTAAATTGTCTGCTGAGCCCAAGCATTACAGCTGCATTTAGACATGAAGGTCACTTCAGAGGGGTTCAAATGACAATTGCTATTGTAATTTATCTGTACTCCTCCCAGGGTTCATACCAAGCGTACAACAGGCCAGTGCCAAAATAACTTTCTGGACAGATCTTGCATAGTTTACAAGCTTGTCTTCTGTGGGCTCACGCAGGCATGTTTGAAATACATTTAACAACGATCACCTGATATAGTCTTAACAGGGCCTGTGTTGTTGTGCAAAATTAAAGCAGTTTATACCTAAAATGGACTTCACATTAAGTTCACAAAGCTATCAGGCACAGGTTTTGAGAGGAAAAATGAAGCAGTGCAATGCCTTTTAAGTTTCCTGACTGGCGGTTATTTCTCAACCATGGGACGGGGCTAGTTGTCACACTTTTTACAACATTCAAAGTTCTCAGAGTAGGTTTAATTTTGAAAGTCAGTTTCTATATAGGCAAGTCTTGGCCACAAAAAAGTGATTGAACATTTCAACCATTATTGCCAGCAACAATAGCCAGCATACTGTCATATAGGGTAAGTTGTCAAAATGGAAACCGGGCATTAAATAGCTTATTGTAGGCTTTTTTAGCAAAATAAACATTTATAAAGCACAAATCCATTCATTAAACGAGAAAATGTATAAAGAACACACAAACATATCAATATCAACATATCTAAATGGTGACATTTTTGAAATAGGCAATTAAAACCATGGCAGAAAACAAACATTTGTGCAACTTCATTTGTGACAAACAGCCCCATTCTTCCCTGTAACAAGTTGCCAAAATGTCTAGCTCTATTCCATTTTTAGAAGGAGAAAATCAGCATTGCAAACCACTTATTTTTAAAAGTCATTGACATAACAAGATTAGGGCTCACCTTGACTCGTCTCATAAATTACAATTGGGTTATACATATATGTACACATATTGTAGAGCAGGTCACAAACAAAAGCTTATGCCTCAAACCATAGAATGTAACCAATGTTGTGGTATATTTTAGTCAACTTTGGAAAACAAATTTCAAATTCTTTGTAAATACCAAAATTACAAAGTGGGATGCATGATGCGTGGGGTATGCAGTTTAGTATGAACTGACCACACATTTTCAGTTTAAAAAAGTAAAAGGTACAATCACTAGCACCTTCAAAATACTTGTTATCTAGACAAATAGGTCTAATGTCAATTGTACTATACTGTACGATACTAAGCAATAGTATCACTAAGCAATTCAAATAGTGGTCTATTAATATTTTGTACCTTAAAGTTGTATTACACATTAGTCGATTTACTACTAATAAAGACATTTTGTAAAGACTTTAATCAAATTTGAATTATTGAATTTTGTATTGTGCTAACAAGAAATCCGACATCTCTTAGATCTGTATTGCCCTCTCTCAACCATCTTTGTGAATTAATGTGGCAAAAAAAAAGATTTTTAATTAAGCAGAGCAAATTGCTTTGTCATGAACTGCAACACTTTAAGCCAGGCTCTGTTTATGTAAACGAAGTCACTCCACAGCTGATCTTGTTTGTCTACCGTCAAGCCCTGAAGTTGAATCAGCTGTGACTCCACACTTACAAACTGTTGGTGGTTTCTGATGATGACTAGAGAACTCCTTCACGGTGTGTTCACTCTTAATTACTGCTTAGAAAAAAACTGCTCATCTAATATCTGCAGCATTAGTACATAAGTAATCTCCAGGTGGGTGGATCTCATAAAACCTGTCAAACACATGGCATATTTAACACCAACATAAAAAGAACAAATATTTTATTTAAAAATAATAAAGGAAAAAGGGCAAGACTACTTTTGGGACCAGTAAGATTGTTTTGCATGTTGTGGATAATTAAAATCCAACAAGTAAAACATCTGAACACATCATGTTGAGAAACCTGTAATTTATCTTTTTTTTTTTAATTTTAGGTCGGACCTGGGGTCTGTTGATGATTTGACATAATCTGGGATTGTTTGGTTCTTCGATGCTCATATGAGTTGCTGTCATAGCAGCAGATCTGTAAGCTTAAACCTGCTCCGCAGCAGACTTATTTCACATAAACAATATTAGATCACAGCTGTGCTGCAGTCATGACCACTTCATTTTTACCAGAGCCACTTACTGCAGTGCTGCATGTTTACTACAATCAGCTTTCAGAATTGATTGTGTAATGTGGTATGGTTTGCATTTAGAACCATATTGTTACTTGCATTAGGAAATTACATGATTATTTTGTTGGACCTTAAACGTGAAAGTTTGTTTGTTGTTGTTTGACTTGTTGGAGTCTTGCTTTCACAGCACATAGTGTGTGTTTTCTTCACCACTGGAGATGCAAATTGTTGTTCATAAAGTATATCTGGCACTGGACGATTATTTGGGGGTTCTTGTGGTATTTGTGATATAATTCCCCTGAGACCCCATCCTTTAACACAGACTGATTTACAAAATATTATAAATATTATTGAAGGTCACGCAATCATGGCTATATCAATAGGCATTCAAGATGTCCCCCAGGCCTCCCTTGGTGCCACAGGCTGCACCCACCTTCCTATTTGACAATTTTGTGAACAGAAAGTAAAAATTGTGCAGATAAACTAAAATTAATAATAATATTTCAGATATATTGATATTTCAGATTAGTAATAGTATATTAAGCCAAAAGGAAATAAATAAATAAGTGACTGACTAAAGTGTCTTAGATGGTGCGTGACTTGATGTGTCATATCACCAACAAAGAAGCAAAGTGGCCTGGATCTGTGCATAACTCAAGAACCTTCAGTCATGTTTATACACATTATTTAAATGTTGTCAGAGAAAATAGAAATGTCAAGCTCAAGTTGTATTAAAAACATTTGTGCTGGGCCTAACTGAACTGCATTTTTTCATTACACACGTGCTTATAATGGAATTCTGCTTAGAGACTGTGGCTATGCTTGGAGACAATATTTAATGACACCATTCCCTGACCCACAAATCTGATACAACAGAGCTTTATCCAGGACAATCCCAAGCATTAAAATGACATTTGGACAACTGAAGGAATGATTTTTAGATTTTAAAAGAAAGCTTTTAGTGTCTGAAAAGTCTGAGGGTTGTACCTGACGGGGTCTATAACATTACTGTTGCATGATTTATACTACACAACATTACCACCATCAGAAAAGAGAAGACCTCTTTGGTGGAGGGTCAAGCTAGTGACAGAGCTGCAGTGGATTGAATTGTAGAACTTCATTTTAATTATTCCTCCTGAATAAAAAACAAGACAAATATACGGCAAAAATTTTACGACGAAATTTTCTTTAAAGCAACTCTATCCCAAGTTTTAGTCTTCTTTAGATTGTCAGGGTCAATGTCTTGAAGTTTTTGCTTTTTTAGTTTTAATATATTCAAACTTAAGACTGTTTAGACAAGGAATGGGATGTTACCCTGTGCCTTTTTTGTGGAATTCAATAAATTAACAATTCGTTAAAAAGCAAAATAAAAATATGGAAAATAATAAAAATAACATCATGGTAATTTTTCTCTGATCTCTGTAAACATTTGCACTTTTTACCCCTTTGGGGAAAAACACCCTCTCATTATAATGAACTACTAACAAAAACAACTGATCATTAATTAAGTTGCTGCTACTGGTACCAAGCTGAGGGTCTAAAAAAAAGAGCTGCCAGGGATGCCCTGCACAGATGGTCAATCCACATTAAACCCAAGACCCAGCTCTTTAATTTTGTTTTATTATTGGTTGTTGTTGCAAACAGACTACAGCAACTACATTAGATATATTCTACGATTACTGTGGTTTAAAGCAAAGACATGAGAAATTCTCATGTTATTAACAACAAAGAATATGAGCATAAATCACACCAAACTTTCCCTTTTCACTGTATTTATTTCACTTCTTTTATGACTCCTTCCCTCTGGCTCAAACAAGCTACTGATTACTGATGAGAGTTGTAACTCATGAGAGTTATGATTGAGGTCCACCTAGAGCCTATATCTCAGAAATTACTTTACAAGAGTGGTGACCAGTGGGGTGGCACAGCCTTTCCCTGGTGGCCGCAGCCACCCCAGGCCAGCCCTGGCTCCATCCTGATTTTATATGATTTTCAGTTTAGGCATCTAGCCCTCAGTTATGGTCATGAATTCTGGGTAAAGACTGAAAGAACAAGATAGCAGATACCAACAGCTTAAATGAGTTCTCTGAAGGGTGTCTGGGCTATCCCTGAAGGATTGGGTGTGAAGCTGCTTGGGGAAGAAGCGCTGCTCCTGTGGAGGAGCCAGCTGAGGTGGTTTGGATGTCTGATGCTGCTCTGGGAATATTCAACCCTGGGGCAAGACCTAAAACATGCTGGAGGGATTATAGCTCACGGTTGTCCTGGAAATGCCTTGGAATCCCCCAGGAGGAGCTGGAGAAAGCAGCCAGAGGAAAGGATGTGTGGGCTTTCCTGCTTAGCCTGATGCTTCCACGACCTGGTCCTGGGTAAGCGGAGGAAGAGGATGAGGTTAAGCTTTTGTTGTTTTAGTTTTTCATGGATTGTTGTTGATATAGCATGTCATACTGCATGGAAATTTTCAGATTACCAACACTGAATAATTTTGAGGAAGATCTGAGAAAATGATTTTTTTATGTGACACTCTGGATGTAATTTGACCAGGGTGTAATTAGAGATCAGCATTTTCAAATTCCGTTCCAGTTCAACATCAGGAGCTGCACACACATCTAAGTAATTAGCCTTTTAAATGGAAATGTGCCTGATTGCACTCAGGCCTTGTCTACACTAATACACTTTATATAAAAACTCATCTTGTTCTCTCTGTTTTGGCCTTTAAGCACCGTCCACCTTCATTTAATGAAATAAAGAAGGGCTGTCACTTTGCAGTGGACACAATAGAGGAAAACGGTGTCTGCAATTATTTATTTATACGTTCCTATTAATGTTGAAAACTTTTATTGTACCACTTTGGTGATCATGTGGGTGTCTGTGAAATGAATAAACACACAATATGTTAAAAAGGCAGTTCGGGTAGCTGTATAGGCAATGGAAACCTGTTTATGCAGCATGTCTCTCTGTAGGCAGCTGGTGAGGTCATCGCTTGTGCTCAAATCACATACGGTTGTATGCTGTGGGTAGCAGCTTGTCTGTTACACATATGTGATTGTATGGCTCAAGTGGTTAAATAAATAAACACTGAACTTAAATGTTAAATAAATGCCAAACAAAACAACATGTCTAAGTGTCCCACGTTTGACTCATGCACAGCACAGGGATGTAAGCATTTTCAGACATTTCAGCATAGATGAGGAACTGCTTCAAAATACTTGAAAATGCTAGTATGGATGAAGAGCATTTTCAAATGAAAACACAGTTTTCAAATCTATCTGGGTTGGTGTAGATGTAGCCTAAATTTAGTAAGTTTCTGTTGTTCCAATTTATATGAACAGCTAAAATGTTAGAATCAGATTAGATGTGTCATGCATCAAAAAGAGGCTCCCAGGCTCAACCCTGAACAACCAGGCAGTGATGTATTTCTTACTGTCTCTCTTCTTAAAGTGTAAAGACGACCAGTAGCTGGATCACTGTATTTCAGACCAAAATCCCTTCAGCCCTTCAGTCCCTTCAGGCCCTGTGCAGATGGACAAGGACGTCTGTTCTTGGACAACAGTGTGTCTCAAATAGAACCCTTGGGGTATAACCTTATATGGCCTTCCTCTTTGTATTTTGCATCCCATCCTGGGACAGTGGGGGTGGAGCACACCTGAGAAGTTGAGGATAAATTGCCCCCTAGAACTACTGAGCCATGTACCCAGAGCGTGTCTGTTGCTGCGCTGTCTTTGCCCCTCTGTGTTGTATCATAACCCTCGTCATGGCCCCCAAGAAGAAGGAAGAGCCCAAACCAGCAGCTGCACCTAAGCCCCCAGAGCCTGAGCCGCCCAAGGAGCCAGAGTTTAATCCAGCTGAAGTCCAGGTAACTATGGTGTTTAGAGCCATTGAAAGAGATGACATCTTAATTGAGCTTGTTCAGGGTAGATGCTATATTTAATAAATAAATACAACGGGTTGGATTGTATTATTCGTTAATCTTGATTGTTCATAAGAAAAGCTGAAAATATATTTCCAGAAAATTCTAGGGGACAAAATAACTCCACAAAACCTTTTAAAAATTAGATGTGACCTTTAGGCTGTACAACCAATAGAATAGACACTTCAACAATCATTTTCTTTATTTACTTACTGTACAAGTGTTTCTGTACCTTATGTAACTGGTAGAGCAAAATGCTTGTGACAGCAAGGTCATGGATTCTGTTTCCAAGGAATATATGAATTGATCAAATGTATAGGACCTTAAATGCACTGTAAGTCAAAATTGACAATGTGATAGGAATGTTTGGTTCTGAAATGTTTTAGGTATTTTTTACTGAAAAACAGATAAAAATGCTTGAAAAACGCAAAGAATATAATGGCAGTAGAAATCTAGCTGCATGTGCTCCTACGACTTTTAGGTGCTCTTTTACAACAGCTTGGCATCTGAACTTTATTTCTTGAAGATTAGAGAGGACAAATGTTGTCCTGTTATCTTGACATCAGTTCCTCAGTTGAATTTCCTGAGGACAAATGTGACCTTATCACAAAGATAACTGCTATGCTGTTGTTGCTGTCTTTGATGTCCACAATCTATTTTTGAGCAACATCAGAGACACCATGTGCTGTAGATACTGCAGTGCATTCAGGGACAACCTGCTCTCAAACAATGACTGTAAATTCCGTTGGCAGATCCATCAGCTGAGAATCAGGAACAGACAATATTTCCCACAGCTGGTTAACCATTGCAAATGTATCTGGCATTGTGTTGGGCACATATTTGTTTAAGCTCATAATCAATTTAAGAAACCATTTGTACTAAACTAAACAATTGTAAGTTCTTGTTATTGTCTGTGGAGCCGATATTCTATTGTTCCCACATTTAAACATTTTTGAAACTCAAAGTTTAGACATAAAAAAATAGAAGTACAATATTCTTCACCATATCATCAGTAATACTTAGTGGCATATCCCCTTTCCAACATTTTTTGCAGATGAAGACATTTGCAGATTTTTTGTTTCCTGTTCACATAGTGGAAAACTGACCACATTGCTGTTTCAAAAGAGCCAGCACAACAAAAGTGATTTTAGTGGTCAATGTTGCCCACCCAACACACCATTTTCATAGTCTGGAATTTTGGCATTGGGGAAGCTGTTATATATTCCAAACCATTGAGGTTTGGGCTGAACACAATGTGATTTTATTATGCTATTCCAGAACGGACCACCCATGATGTGTAATTAATTCTGAAGACTATATTTATTACAATTTTGTATCCATCTACATGAATGAAACAATATTTCTATGGCTGGGCTGTGATATTTATAATAATTTACCAATATTGTTTACTGAATTCCACAGCATTGCTCTACTGTTTGTGTGCCTCAATGGGCTTATGAATATGCTTCAACATTACAGGGTGAATTCTTATAAAATGGGTCACATTTTGATAGATCCTTAGTTTCTCCTAACTGATTTGCCAAACTCACACTATAGCCTATTGAAGCTATACCACCAGTTTAAAGACAAAATCCCATCAGTACCTTAAATAAAGCTTTGGCAGGGCAAAATACAATACAAGTTATAATTGTAATGTCTTTGATTGAGACTTATTCAGTCTCAATATTCACTCTTAATATTTAAGCCAGATTAGCACAACTTTTATTTGGTGTTTTTTTATTTCCTAAGGCTATAAAAAGCATTTCATCAACGCCATATGTTGGCGCCAGTAAATCACAGTCTATATGCTTGCTAACCCTGACCTGTAACAGTGCGCCCTAAAATGACAAAAGGGATATCGGGTGTACACCTGCTGGCCCACATGTGTCTCTTGGACCAAGGTCACTACTAAATTCTTTTGGACAATGAGTGACAGGACACATGGCATTGCGTTTGTGTAACCCTAAATGGGTGTTTCTGGTGGGTGAGGGCCGACATTTGACAGCCGTGCAAGTTTGGAGAGTGTGCTAGAACAAATACCCAGCAAGAAACAGAATGTTAAACAACTTTTTGGCCATTGGTGGAGAGTTGGTGGAGTCTGCGCTGTATTTCCTTGATGGAGGATACATGAGTGTTGCAATTTCTGTCAGTAAATTTCTAATTTAATTTCTGTCAATAAATATTGAGAAAAAACCTTCTAAGTTCATATTTGTTTTGTTAATAGACTGTAGGACTAGTTCATACCAATGATGGAACTTTTTATTGTACATTTAGCTGGACTTGAATTGTGAATGTATTTTAAAATTATTATTACTTTGACAAATAAATCTGTATACTGAACGCTTTCATATTTGGAAGTGTAATTTTAATATTTACAATACTATTGTGTAATTCTGATGTCTAGTTTTAGAATCTTTTGTGTTATTTTTTTTTTTTGTAGGATTTCCTTTAAAATAGAACAGAAAAAATATATTTATACTTTTACTTTTACATTACTTAATGTTTTTTTCTTGACAGATTGAATTTACAGCTGAGCAGATTGAAGGTAAGATCTCATCTGCATACATTATATACATTTATATACAAAATATAATCAAATGTTTTACCTACTTGTGTCTATACCATGTACTTACTGAAACGCGAACAGTTTTACTGTGACAGCAATAGTGGTGAGTTTTTGAGTAGTTTTTGAGAATTGTCACCTGGTCAGTGGAAATTGATTTATTAGGATTGCTTATATTTAGTGAAGCCCAGCACCTAACAGATATTCCACAACAGAAGTCCCCATTCCTTTCAACTTTGAGCTCAGCACAGATATAAACACATTGCCTGCTGCTCTGCACACATCATGGACAGCACAGGGGGTCCAGGTCTGTTTGAGATGGAGAAAGCCACTGAGTGTTGTAAGGCAGCTGGTCTAGTTACCATTGCTGGTTTATTTGAATGAACACAACATAAAACAACAAAACACCATTTGATGTTTGTTCCCAGGATATAGTTTCTTGCCTCCCCCCATGTGGCACTGATACCCTAAAATTCACCTCTGCCTCCCCCTTCCCTCTCACTCTCCTCCCTCCCTCTAGGTTCAGATCACTGTAGTCAAACTGAAAGCTTGTGCTTAAAATGAAGAAATGTTTTAGTTTAAGTTAGACTGGATAATGCCTCAGCCCCTTCAGGATTTTCTATATCTCTTGACTTGAGCAAGTTCCATGTTCATGACTAAGATAACTACTATTAGATCAGCACAAGAATACAGCGGCCAAATTTATTAATATTAATTACGCAGCAACCTCTGACTAAGATTACACTGAAACTTTAAGGCCAGTCGGTGTGAGAGTGTTTAGCATTGGGCCCCTAATGTACAAATACCTAAAAGTATGAGAATTTACAAATAGTCTATATATAATTACTAAATTATGATCAGCAACAGTTTGAAACCCTTTATTTATATAAATTGGAGTGAGATTAAAACTATCAACAGAGCCAATTCTGTTAAAAGCACCAAGGAAATACAGAACATGTGAGATACCTTCACCCACACCATTGGATTCCGCCGTTGGGCCGATAGGTGGTCCTTACAGTATGTGGCATTGTCATCTTCTCTGCAGATTTCAAGGATTCTTTTCAGCTGTTTGACAGAACACCAACCAACGAAATGAAAATCACCTATGCTCAGTGTGGTGATCTGATCAGGGCTTTGGGTCAGAACCCCACAAACGCAGAAGTCATGCATGTGCTTGGCAAACCCAAAGCTGAAGGTGAGCTTCATCTAAATCTCTCGATTTATAATGTAATCTGTGGATTCCATGGACATTTAATGTTTTCCTCTTCCTCACTGCTGTGTTGGCAGAGATGAATGTGAAGATGTTAGATTTTGACCAGTTCCTGCCCATGCATCAACACATCTGCAAGGCTAAAGATCGTGGGACCTTTGAAGACTTTGTTGAGGGTCTGAGGGTGTTTGACAAGGAGGGCAACGGAACAGTAATGGGTGCTGAGCTCAGACATGTCCTCGCTACTCTGGGTAAATGTTCACAATCATAATAATAATCATAACAAGCCCCCTCATACACTAACATTTTTATATTATATGTGGTAAGTCCTGTAATATACATTGTTCGTTTTCACATTCTGTTCTCTTGAAATGTAAGTTCTTCTTCAAACAGGTGGTTTGAAATTTTGGACCACATTACATTTCTCTTTATGGAATCATATTGAAGATTGCAAATAACTGAATGTTATTGACTGAGACTGCAAATGTAGTTTTTGTGAATGTGCATCATGAACATTCTAAGACCCGAGGGCAGATATCTGAGTTAAACGGGAAGCATTACCATTATTTTTTAGCATCAGGACTCTGCAGATGAGACAAAGAATTCACACTTCATTATCACACAATATGGGCACAGTCTTGCCTTGAGATCAGCATGCAGGATCTCTAGTGAGAGCTTGTGCTCATTGTGTCAGTGTGTCTTTTCTGTAGGTGAGAAGATGAAGGAAGATGAGGTGGAGCAGCTGATGGCTGGGCAGGAAGATGCCAACGGCTGTATAAACTATGAGGGTGAGTTTGTGGGCAATTAGTATAATAACTCAATACCTCATGTTTTTAAGCAGTCAAAA
The DNA here is from genome assembly GCA_036877625.1 of Ambastaia sidthimunki. NCBI lineage: Eukaryota > Metazoa > Chordata > Actinopteri > Cypriniformes > Botiidae > Ambastaia > Ambastaia sidthimunki. The sequence continues at coordinate 40,757 of JAZGTK010000769.1, forward strand.
TAAGTCTATAAAGTATATGTATGTAAAACTATTTTTTCCTATTTTAAAACTATTGTACAATTGTATTTTCTTGAGAACTAGTTTTACCTTATACTTTCGCATAAGAATAGGACTTTGACCTTTAGATGGCAGTGTTGACAAATCTAGCGCTACGTGTATGAAACCATACGTTTATGGATTGTGGATTTGTCTAGATTGTTCTATAAACTAAAAACAACAAGTTTCTCAGTCTGATCTGACATAGCACAAAACATAGAGGCAAGAGATAAGACATTACGCAACTATGCTTTACCACAGTGCAATAATTTTGATTGTTTCTCCTTGTTTTACAGCTTTTGTAAAGCACATCATGGCTGGTTGAACAGGTATGTCAAAACAACCTTTCCTAACAACTGTTATTTACTTATTATGTTATTTATTTTATTATAGTAATAATTATTTTATTAATTATAAATTAAATAAATTAATATTTTCATCAAGATTTATTATTTATTTGTATGTAATGTGTTTCCAGAAAATTAAAACTAATAAACTAACACCCCACAAACATATTAATTAAAAACAGTTTATTTAAAAATTTTGTTTGGTGTGTGTTCAACTTCAAATCATTTGATTATAAAAAAAATCTTAACATTTTTTTAAACAGATTTAAACTGACCATTTTCCTGTCCAATAGATAATCAAGACGCTAAAAGGAGATTTATCAAGGATACAGAATGATCTCAGTTGTTTTTTAAAGCTCATCATGGGTCCACTGACAGGATCTTTGTCTATCCATCACTCAGACGTTCCTTTTTATATGGCACCACAGTCTACTGCACCGGAAGTGATGCCATCATACACCACTCCTGTTTTTTTTGTGGATCAAAGGAAATGTGTATTAAATGTCATGCTTGATTTAAACTTTCTCTTCTCGCTCTCTCTCTGAATCCTCTCAATCATTTCTGGAAAACATCATAATTTGTAATGAATCTGGAGTGATCTGGAGTAGTTTAGAAAATGGGTGACTGGCATATATTTTTACTAACATGTAGTCCGCAGCAACATGTTTGTTAATCAGCTGCTGCCCAGGGGTGAGTAATTTGGTCACTGGCATCAGGAGTCAAGCTTTGCCTGTTAAATTGAGTCAGAATTGTCTAAGCAGTAATATTACACTGCAAAGCAATAATAAGAAAAAATAAAAATGAAAGATAGTACAAGCCAACATTAATCCATATGATCTAATGTGAGGTGTCAAACTTAGTTCCTGGAGAGCCAGTCTCCCACAGAATTTCGCTCCCACCAGCTCCAGCACACTTGGCTGGAAGTTTCTAGCAATCCTGAAGTCATTAATTAGCTGGATCAGGTGTAATAAATTAAGATTGAAGTTAAACTCTGCAGGACACTGGCCCTCCAGGAGTTGAGTTTGACACACCTGATCTAATGCATAAAATATATTTACCCTGATCATTGTTTAAAGGATGGGCTTCATGGATACGTTTTATGTATGAATCATGTTTTTGTGCATTCAAATCATACTCTTTCATATGAACTTATGCAGATATGAATATGATTTTTTTGGGCTGGCACAACCACACCTTTCAGGAAACCATTTAACAAAAACAAATTTAGGTTTTAAATTATGAAACAACAGGTTATGTTATATTACTTGGAATCTGTTTATTTTATTGAGACCCTTATGACACTTTCTAGTTGTCAAATATTAGTGGAATGTTTCCACAGTTTAGGAGATAAACTACACCTAATCTTCTTAGACACCTATATTACCCCAAGAAGTAATGCTAAAATCACATTGGAAATGCTTGGATAATCGAAAAGCGATATTCATCTTGAGAATTTTTGAGAATGTTTATTACGTCAGTAGTGGTCAAAAGCACACGAATATACAAGAAATTAGTGGAACATACTTTAATGACATTACTACATTACAATGTATGTGCAGTTATGGTGTTGTACTGTCTGGCAGGGGCAGGATTAAAGATCTCAAGAGTCCTGTTCAGTAGCAACACTAGGCAAAATCACATTTCAACATATTATTTTCTTCCTCACCCATCAGTCAATGCTGTTTTCCATCAGGGTTTCCCCTCTCTAAGACCCAGTGGTGATTTTCTCATTTTCTGTCACAGTGGACTTCACATCACTCCCTTCATTCAACACCCTTAAATTAACCCAACCAAGAAAGTTTCTACCACAATCCTTCCAGTTGTAAAAAATTGGATGTTCCATTATCCAATTCCTGCTGCCCAAAACAACACATCCACTTTTAATGTGAACAATGTCGTATGTTCACCTCAACATATTAATTTTATAGATTTTTTTTTATCAGAAGGGTGTGAGCCCATTTGTGTATTTGTTTTTAGACAATTTTAGTCACAACCAGGTACGAGACTTTAAAATATCATTACAGTTTGTGCACATTTAACTTTTTCCATATATTTTCAAAACTTCTTCATTTCCCCACATGAAAAGAAAAAAATATAGATATTTCTCGATCCACCACACAAAAAGGATCAGTATTGCCATGAGCAAATCTGCCCTTTTGCATTCTCCAAACAAGACACTAGGTGGCAGAAACGCATACGTGGTGTGTGAACAGATATGCAGCCTTCAGGTCTGGAGACCGGGAGGCTTATAGCTCAGTCTGAGCCAATGTGAGGAAAGGTATCTGACAGGCCAAATTTTCATACAAGCAAATGATTGAAAAACACTTCTTCCAACTCCTCTGACCCCTGGCAAGGCATAAAGACTATCACGGACTAAAAACCACACAACACTGTGCATCTCTCCAGCTCTGCCTCCCTCCCCGATGAACTTAATCATTTCTATGCTCATTTTAACCGAACTCCCACCCTGTGATCCCCCTGTTTGGCTGATTTGTCTGTGGAGCACAAAAGATTTTGAAAAATATCTCATTGGTTTGTGTGCTGAAAATGGAAGTCAATAGACGTAAACTGTTGTTTGGTTACCAACATACCAAAATATTTTCTTTTGTTTTTCTCGTAGGCAAAAAAGTTGGACTGGTTTGAAATTATACAAGGGTGAATAAATAAAGTGAATTTGAATAATTGAATGATTTCTTTTTATTTCTGGTTAAATTTGCAGAAGGTAAAATTTTAAAAATAGAAAAATGAAACAAGAGTGGATGATGCACTTTTGAGGTTTGCAGCTTAACGTAGTGGAGGAGCAGTAGGAGATGGCCTCTGCCTTTTACACACATACTAAATATACATGCAGTGCATATTATTTGCATATGGTGCAGTGGGTCAGGCTGGTATGTCCCTGCGCAATATAGTAGTTTCGCAGGCGTACCAGGCTTATTTGCTTAAAGACCTGGACCAAGGTGAGTTTAGAATTTAGAGATTAGAACCGCACACGGTTTAGAAGCTCCGTTGAGCCACAAATCTTGCCCTCTGTGCCACCAAGCAGATGGCCCATGCTATCAGCCTTTCTGTGGCTACTTTAGTGTCAAAGACATCCTCCCCTGCCAAGGCCACGTGTCTGTGGCATCAGGTGGTCCATCCACCTCTTCTTTTAAATCATCTTCTGACTACAGGCAGCAGTAGAATGCAAGCGCATTAGCTCAAGCTCCCCCACAGAAATCTAGGGAAGCTGGCAGCATACACAGGCGTTGCAGCCCAAGAAGAAGTTTGATCTGAGGACAGTGCTTTCCTCAAAGGCTGCAAATAAGAACACCTGAACACTTATTGTGTTCAGTCACCTCTGGGTTACACTAGAGCTCATTCTGCTTAGAGGGGTGTCTATAAGTGATGTTTTGGGCTGTGGCAGGCTGGTCCTCTTCGCACACAGTTATTAGACTTTAGAGTTTAACCTTGAAGTCAACTCTAGACGCTCAGGTCCTCCTGGCTGTACAAGTCAAGGTCTGCTCCTGATATTCTTTGTGCCAAAATTTCACAGCATCCGGGGCAGGCCTTCCCTTACTGGCACTCCAGGCTCCATTCAAACTACAAGTCCCCAGTATGATCATATCCTGACACAGAATTTGCGGTAACAGTCGGACTCCTTCTAATCTACTGGAAGTAACAAATTCTGAAGAACTTCAAATAGATCAAGAAAATCAATTTATTATGCCAGGCAGGTTAAAGCATCAGTTACAACAGAATATGAATTCAAATTTAGAATAAATGGTCAACAGAATGCAAAAGTAGAGAAACAGAGTATAAATCATACCTAGCAAATGAGACACACATAGTTCTGTGTGGGAAGTTCTGAATACAGAATCATTCCTTGACATTAAGGACACAGCCATTGTGTGGGAAGTTCTGGGTACAGAAGGCACAGATGATCTATATACACAGATGAGACAAAGAGCCATAAATCCTATAGGCAGTTTAGGGTTTAGTTGGTTTCTCATGACCTAAAGGGCCCCTGCTAAAATAGGGAAAGGCACATCTATAACAGAGTAGATTATCCCTTAAGTTTTCACCCTCTAATATATTCTATCCTATAGTCATAGAAATTAGATCTTTTTACTCATCACACCATGACCTTAAAAATGATACTAAACATGGAAATGAAATCTTGATAACTTCACAAGTTATACATAACATGCTCAGTAAATGTCCTGTGATCAGAACCTAGAGAAAGGTATGCAGAGGGGGAAAGAAAGGAGATTGAAAAGGGGTCAACCTGTGGTCACCCCCTGGGTATCAACACATGATAAACTTTAGTGTTTTATGATGTGTCCCTGCAGACAAACTGGTGCCAGCTGTCTTACAGTGGAGCCATGCACTAAAAGAAAACATTGCGGGACAAAGAGGAAAGACACTGACAACATAAGATAATTTAACATAACAAGTTAATATACAAGGTCAATTGTAATTATCAACAGTATTATTAGTATATAACTGGGTGCAATCTGTGTTTCTTTTAAGCAGTCAATGAACCCTCAGGGCTACTGCATATTAACATTTATTCACAACACAAACCATCACTATACCCTACAAACTAGGGTATTACAATGACACAAAGAATGAATGAAAATGCAACTATATATTTAGACAATACTTTGACATTCCACAACTACTAAGCTTTCGCTCATTTGAGAGTTCTTTGCAAGCTGCTACTTTTAAGGATGTTGAGTCCACATCAGGGAAAGCACATCTTACCTTTTCTTGCAAGGGAAAATAACACAGCTTAGCTGAATTCCACTGCATAGTTTAACAGAAGAATAGTTGGTAATGGGTCATTGAAATACAGTTTTTTTTATGATAATTCCAATAATAACACCAAAGTTATTCCAATAATATCACAGTTACCACGCCTCAAAACATTTTTTCTTGTTTGGTTATGTCAAAACTTCTTTCTAGGTTTTTTCCCTGAAATGATTTTCTAATATTGTACAGGTATTCAGGTATTTTCTAGTATTGTACAGGTTGCTGACAATTCCAATCCCTTACTTATATACAGTTATTTAAAACATTTAGCCAACTTCAATCTGCAAGCATGGGCTAAAATCTAGGCTGAGATATGAAAAATCAGCAAGTGATTTATGTGTAATATACAGTACGTCATGAATTTAGAATAGAAGGTAAACACCATGTACAACTCAACAGCTCAACAATCTCAGTACTAGCATACTACAGGGCTGTGCTGACAGTCACATATCAATATGTGATTTTCACCATATTATATCAATAATATGAATACTTCAGGTACTTTAGTATTATTCAGTATTATTTAGTAGTATTCAGGAAGCCCGCTCGGCAGAGCCCGCTTCTTCTGAGCTGAAGATGAGCTCATGCTAGTAGCATCAGATGATAATTGAGGAGCTGGTTGAGGTTGTTTCTCATGCTGTCGAGAAGCTGTGCCTTGAGTGGCCAAAGGAACGAAAGCACACTCAAGACATCTAAGTTGGATGATAGGTTTCTATTGCATAAGTAATACACGCATTTACTGTCTTTTGAATGCAGTAGTGGCCAAAAGTGATGATATGGTCTCCCTATGCTTTGAAATCATTCTATGGACATTATGACCATTCACAACCTGCACAGGAGATACACAAACCAACATGGGCTTACAACCCAACACGGGCTTACAACCCAACACGGGCTTTACGCTCTCAAAACTCTGGTCTTCTGGTTGTGCCTAGAATCAATAAGTCAACTAAAGGTGACAGAGCTTTCACACACTTGGCTCCTAAACTCTGGAATGATCTTCCAGATACTGTTTGGGGCTCAGACACGCTCTTGCAGTTTAAATCTAGACTAAAAACACACCTCTTTAGCCGTGCATTTTCATAATTCAACTGATCTATCTATACCTCTAAAAAAGTTGATTTATGCTTATAATGTTATGAACAGCAGCTACGCTAATTATTCTCTGTTTTGGGGCTTCCTCCCGGGGGAGCGTTAGATCAGCCTGCTGCAAAATTGGATACAGTCTCCGTCAGGCCATCCCGGTCTCCAGTTCCTCCTAGATGTAGTCCCTGCTCCAGGTGTTCAGAAGATCTACAGCCACAGCCTGGCCCACTTCCAGTGATGGTCTTACACTTTACATTCCTATTTTAATGCTAATCTGCTTGGTTGCTATTTGATTCTATTTAAAACCACTCATCTACATTTTTACAGTGACAGCAGATTGTTGTTAGAGCTGCTATCAGTAACTTTATGCTATTACTGCCTTCCACATCAATTCCCATATTTTAAACCATCAACTTCATGGCCTCATTCATTGTTAACACCTTTTTATCACTTAATCATTCAGCTTTTCTTTTAACCAGCTGTAGTCTTTTTACCAGCCGCAGCCTTTGCTTACAGGGAGTCTGCTGACACTAGCCTGGACAACTTACCTAGGAAACTCTGTAGTAGAATCACTTAATAATAGTATCATTTAATAATTCTATTTTAATAATTTAATCTGCAACTCTTGCTACTCATATGTGGATATGTGGATGTATGTGTATGCATGTATACATATATATACAGTACACACACACACACACACACACACATATATATATTTATATACTCTATTTTGTTTTTCTTATTTTCAAGTTTCAAAACTACATTGTAAATTCCCTTGGATATTTTTCATTGTAATTTGTACAGCTGCTTTGCATAAATGTGTCACTGTGAAAAGCACTTTATAAATAAACTTTAACTTGATATATATCCAAAACCAACTGGCGAGATTAAGGCATTTTAACAATATTTTCTTTCCAGAGGACAGCTCTGTCCATTTTTACTAAAACCCACAAAGTCAAATCTAAGAATATAGCTAATACCTGCTACATAGTTATTTATTGAATTATAGGCTGTTAATAAAGAGTGCAAGCTTGGTATGTCCACTTGGCCAAAAATGACATTGGCGTCAGGTGGTTCGCACAATGATGGAGCAGCTTTAGTTGTGACTTCAGCATATTCTCAGTCAACAGCCTCTGGATTTAAACTATTTACAGTTCATATGCACACAGGAGATGGTGCTGTTTAGTGCATTTTCTGATCAGATTGCTCTTCCTGGGCGTATGGTGGATGGTCTCACAGAGCTGTACAGATTAGTAACAGAGGGGAAAAATCAACTCAAGTCACAACAGTGGTCATTCAAGTCACTCATGGAGCAGCTGGACGTCCACCTTTTGATGTGTCGCAAGATTATCTGCTGCATCTGCTCCATCAAGGCCTCCCTGTGTCATGCATTACCATTAGTCTTCTTGGAGTGTCTAGGCGGACCGTATACAGACGGATGTCAGATTTAAATGTCATAACAGTGGTTAGAGGTCTATACAGCACATTATCAGATGCAGAACTTGACAACCTTGTTGCTGAAATAAAAGAAAACATGCCACATGCTGGCTATCGGCTTGCCCAGTCCTCAAAATCAGTTCAAACACAATAAAACAGTTTACAGAGCTCTCATTAGCTGTTGTGCTGTTATTCACAGAAAGCTTGCAGCTAGAGTCTGTAACACCCGTTTGGACTGTCTGTTTGGTTTGTCCCATGTCATGCCCATATTTGGATTTCCTGTCATGTTTAGTGTCATTAGCGTCACCTGTGTGTAATTAGTCCTTGTTATCATTGTCTTTATAAGCTGTTTCCTGTCTAGTCTTCATCGGCTGGTATTAACGTTACATTGGGTGTTCTTATGGTCCTGTTTGGTCATGCCTGTATCGTTTATGAATTACAGCTATTAAACACGTTTGATTGGAATCAACATTGTTTCATGCCTGCCTTTGAGAGCGCCCCGTGACAGAACACCAGACCTAAACGTAAGCGGCGTATATAATTCTGCGTTTGTTTTTTGCACAGTGTTTGTTTTTTGTCTTCATGGATATGGATAACCCATCCTTCCGCATCCTCATGCTGGAGTAGGGGGAGCGATCTCTCAAGGACCACACTAGCGACTTTATAGTACTTTTGGAGTTTACGAATTACCACGACCTGCCGCTCTGCTACTTGTATTATGCTCAACACAACAATGCTACTAAAGCACAGCTGTCTGGAGAAGGTCCTCGAGACAGCTTTCTGGCCTATGTTGAGTGAGTGCTGGCGTCCACTCCAGACCCAGTGCCCAGCCCTCCATCATCCTGGGGTGCAGGGCCACAGCCCGAGCCCACATCTGACGGAGAGCTCGAGCCCCAGGCGACTGACGAGCCATCGCAGGAGAGTGCGACAGCTGAAGATCGCCTCTGAGCCCGACCAGGTGCGTGAGCTGGCAGTGGAGGTTGCTGTGGATGACCATGACAATGGAGGTTTTGCCCACTGCACAAGCACTGAGGGTGAGCCTAAACTGGGTCCCATAGACTTGTGTTTTGGTATCACGATGTTGGATCATGATTTCCCACCCACCCTCCCACTCTTGCCTGAATCTGTCTGCCATGCTGAAACAGCCACACTGCCGCTGTCAGCTGACAGTCCCTCTGCTCACCCTCAGCCCACCATCTGTGCGGTGGCTGAGCTGCAGGTCTGCCAGCTACCAACGGCACCGTGGCTGGGGGATCCCTCATCCTCGTCTCCTGTCTCTGAATCCTGGACTCCGCCTCGGCCCTTTGACCCTGCAGCTCCACCAAACCACCAAGCTCCCTCGTCCCTGGCCCATCAGTCCACTAGCTCCACCAGGCTTCCTCGTCCCTCTAGCTCCACCTTGGTCTGTCGTCGACCATCCATCGCCTCTGGATTCTACTCCTCCGGCTACGCCTTGTCCCTCCATCCTACCGGCTCTGTCAGGCTCCTCCATCCCTCCGGCTCCACCGCATCCTTTTGGATCCTTGCCTTCGCCTCGGTCACCGGTGACATCTGCTCTGCCTTGGCCCTCCGGGTCCTCGTTGTCACCTGGGATTATCGACTCTCCGTCTCTGCCTCAGGCTCCATGTCCACCTGCTCTGCCTCTGTCGGTCGGCCCCCTGGAGTCGTCAGCCCTTCCTCCATGGCTCCTCCCTCCATTGGCTCCACCGTGGACCACCATCATGGCTGTGGCCTGGGTCTTGCCCAGCTCCTCCTGTTCCAGATCCCTCCTGTGTCTCCCTTGGCTCCCCCCCCATCACCCCTGTTGAACTGTCTGTTTGTCCATCCAGAGACCGACCTCCGCTGAAACCTCCTCCATGGACTGTCTGTTTGTTTTTGTTTTTCTACGATGCCTTCTGGAAGGGGGGAGTACTGTAACACCCCTGTTTGGACTGTCTGTTTGGTTTGTCCCATGTCATGCCCATATTTGGATTTCCTGTCTTGTTTAGTGTCAGCTGTGTGTAATTAGTCCCTGTTATCATTGTCTTTAAGCTGTTTCCTGTCTAGTCTTCATCGGCTGGTATTAACGTTATGTATATGGATTATAGATATTAAACACGTTTGATTGGATTTGACGTTGTTTCATGCCTGCCTTTGAGAGCGCCTGTGACAGAGTCATAGCACTCGAGACAGTCCTTTTTTTTTTTTTTTTTTAACTTTCACAAGGTATGACAATTTTAAGAAAATTTACATTTTATCGTAATTATAATGTATTTATATTTAATATAACTTATCCTAAGATGAAACATACATTATATAGCCCTATAGATCAGATGTGATTTATATGTACGTGACCTTTCAGTTGTTCCAGAAAGTTCTCTCTTAAATTTAGAATAAATTTTAGTATGGAAGTTTTAGTAAATCATTATTTGTTCATGAAAACGTTTGTACACATGCTTGGGGAATGAGATTGTTCTTGCTTACAAATTCTATATTTTATGCTGTATGTTATAATGCTGTAACTCTTAGCTCTGCATGACTGCTGTTGTCAGGTACAGAAATGTGGTGTTTACCCAACCCTGCCATTAACAGTTTAAATAAATTAGAGGATTAAATAAAATTGCAGACTAGTATGCTTTGAGGGGGCTGGAACAGATTTTGTCACTGGAGTAGGAAATCTACGTTTTTCAGTTTTTTTCTTCTGAACATACTAGGAAGGGACCCGTAAAAGAGATGGTCATTAAATATTTTCAAAACAGCTTGTTTTGCTACTCGATATTGCAAACTGGTGTGTCTTAACATATTTTAATGTATTATCTTAATTATGAACACGATGGTTTGTAGGGCAAACAGATTTTCTTGTTATTTCCCTACAGCAGCTTATGAACCGGAAGTCTTAACACATTACAAGAAAACAGCCTACATCTGCATTGAAAAATAAGGTGGATCATTTTAGAAATAATCTCTAATCTAGTCATCTCCTGCTGGACACTGGGCTGTCTCAGACCCTGCTGATTCTGTCTGCCAGACTGAGTGAGTCAAAACACGGGACTGGCTTTGCTCCTGAACTTGCCCCTGTTGTTCCTAAACAAATGTGTGCCTGTTATGAGTGATAGCAAGTTCCTTGCTGCACATTCAATAAGTGCATACTCCGGCTGTTGATAAAAAAAGGTGAAAACATTAAAGATTTTTTTTTATATTTTAGGGTTATAACAATACACTAGTGCTGAATTAATCAGCATAAAGCTCATTTCCGCAAGTGCTGAGATTGAGTCACCTATGTATAATGCTCATTTAAAAAAAGCAACATGTGCCAACCACTTCCCAATCTTGGTTCTGTTTATGTTTATTCTGTATGTTTATTCTTTTCACATTTTTCTTTCATAGTGATAACTGGATGCCTTTGTGCATATTAGTTCTATTAACCCTGTGATGCATATGTGGAGTTTCTGCAAGAGGGTGCCCTCAGGTGTCAGTATGAATGAAACATTACATGCTCACACCTCTGCATTTTGGGTAAAAATATGAGAAATAATACTTCTCTCTGAAGAAATTTGAATAATAACAAATGATAATCCATGTTTTTCCTCCAGTGTACCGACGTGTGCAAAAGTTTATCGTTATTGTTGTTTTTTTTCACAGTGATTGCAGAAAAGGTTCATATTTAAATGGCATGTATTTAATTATTATTATTATTATTTCTAATACAGGCTAAACCATAAAGTACTGGTAAAGCACTGTTCATTAAAATGCAGAACTTGATCCTTGAACTTGAACAACAATGCACAAGGCAAAGAAATATAATTTTGCTTAGCTAAAAAAATCATAATTATTTAGACACATATAACTCGCACTGTGTTCTAACATAAAAAAAAAAAAAAATACTGTACCATACAGTGTGTTTTGTTTTAAATGTTTAATAATAATAATTAATAAACACCTCAAATGTGTAACCTTTTGGGTTTGCCATATTTGATGTGATATTACTGTATCTGATACTAAATGGAATTGTTTAAACTGTCATTTTTGATACTGAAAAATTGTGGATAACTACAATATTATGTACACTGCTCAAAAAAATAAAGGAAACACTTAAACAACACAATGTAACTCCAAGTCAATCACACGTCTGTGAAATCAAACTGACCACTTAGGAAGCAACAGTGATTGACAATCAATTTCACATGCTGTTGTGCAAATGGAATAGACAACAGGTGGAAATTATAGGCAATTAGCAAGACACGCCCAATAAAGGAGTGGTTCTGCAGGTGGTGACCACAGACCACTTCTCAGTTCCTWTGCTTTCTGGCTGATGTTTTGGTCACTTTTGAATGCTGGCGGTGCTTTCACTCTAGTGGTAGCATGAGTCTACAACCCACACAAGTGGCTCAGGTAGTGCAGCTCATCCAGGATGGCACATCAATGCGAGCTGTGGCAAGAAGGTTTGCTGTGTCTGTCAGTGTAGTGTACAGAGCATGGAGGTGCTACCAGGAGACAGGCCAGTACATCAAGAGACGTGGAGGAGGCCGTAGGAGGACAACAACCCAGCAGCAGGACCGCTACCTCCGCCTTTGTGCAAGGAGGAACAGGAGGAGCACTGCCAGAGCCCTGCAA
>JAZGTK010000770.1:0-53035 GCA_036877625.1 Ambastaia sidthimunki
TGTTTTCAAATACCTTGATTTCATTAAATCGCTTTGTTAAGGGACTACAGGAGTACAAGTGTCATGTTTTCAAATATCTTGATTTCATTAAATCGCCTTGAGGTCATTGTTTCTGAAGGCCATTAAAGTAAGTGGGCATTTTCATTTATTAATCTTACAAAAAAGTTTTTTATAGTAAACAATATACATCACTGCAAAACTAATGTCATGGTGACATGTTGAGGATTAGCTGTTAGGGAACCAATTTATTAAAGATCTGTTTATGCACAAAAAACATGTTAAATGTACCAAGGGATATTCATTGACTTGATATTCAAAGAACAGCCTCTGATTTTTCTGTTAGGTATTACTGCTTTTGGGGCCATGCCCCAGGGACCCCCAACTTTGTTAGCACCTCCTGGGGTATAAGCTTTGGCTATGAATGTTCTCAATGTTAATATACCTGTCTAAATTAATATTGTAGCTTTATATTTTTACTTTATGTAAACCAAAATTGTTTTTCCCATTTGTCGTTTTTTAATTTTCCAAAAGAATTGTAAACATGGTCTTTAGAGCTACAAAAAGCAATCAGATTTTCTCTAAGCAATAAACCTTTCCTCTGTGTGTATATACTACAACCACACTGGCTTACACGATTACCTAATTATATTTACATTTATAAAAATAAATAAAAGGCTAATTTATATTGGTTATAAATGAACTAATACAATATTTTAAGTCAATATTTTGTGTTCAGTTATTTATTCATGTGGCAAGTAGCAGGACAATGTACAGCCTGCCAGTTATCACAAAAATAAACCTTTCGGCATGATACAACACCCCACTTCTTCACATTAGCGTCCTGTTAGGCGGTTTATTTTGTGTTAACATCTGGCTGGAAATATATTAATCAATTACTTATAACAAAGTAGGTACTGTATATATGAAGTTTGTGTGTGAGGGTCTTTTTGAAATGGTGGAATTAGTAGTTCTCACATACATGTTTGTACACCAAACAGTGGCTACTCACCACAGCCAATTGCCCATGTGGATGATGGATGAATGGGAAAGAAAGGATGAAATGCCATCCAACAGGAAAGGGATGGGATGCCATCCATCCTGTTCCTCCAGTGATCCATCAGGGAGAAGTGCTCTATGGAAGAGTGGCTCAGGAAAACAGAGGAAATTCACCAACAGAACCGGTGTCAGAGAATTAATCTTTTGATGCTTTTTTGAGGGTTTGAGTGTGTGTGCTTGTGTGTGTATTTGTGATCACCCCGCTAATACATCTTCAAGGTCACATATATAAATAAGACATGGCTGACGTGATTTTGTGTGGGCTTCAGATTTTTCAAGTAAAAACATGTTCCCTGGGGACACAATTTCATGAACCATATACAGATTGTAGTTGTTTGGCCCACATAGTTTCAAAGCTCTCTATGCTGTTGTGTCTATGCATCTATTTTCTATGAAACCAGGCACCATTACAACTTCACTTTATATCTAATAGCTTAAAGGGAGTGCACAACAATGCAGTCTACTTTACCACTCTTATAGGAAGATGGTCCATGGTCCATGCAGTACAAAGAAAATTTTCCCATATCAGCACTATTCCCTCGCCATTAAGCTCCAAAGATGTTTTCCTGCATCAACTGCATGTTCAACAGAATTGTAGGTTTTAGGCAAAAGATAATATGGAATCTTTCATAAACCCATTCCCAAAACCAAGGTGATCTGTAGCACCTAATACCAAATGCCTATAGTTATTGCATAGTCCTTGTTCCAAAAAATCTTGTCATGGAGATCTCCTTAGGTCAATGAAGTCCCGGGACAGGTAGATGGACAGACAGATTTGGTAAGCAAACATTACATAATTAAAAAAGTAGCCAGGGGCACAGAAAGGTAAGGTATTTGCTAAAAGCTCTACGGTCCCTTGTCAATGTGTATTTGTTGAAGACCCTGGTGTTAAATTGGTCATAGACAGACAGGCACACAGATAGCATTATCCAGATACTTAATTATGATCAGGTGCCCATTCATTTAAAGCGTCTTCATTTTCACTAGGGAAATTAATTCATTAAAACCACAGTAAGTGTCACCACTTGAAATTTCTGGACATACTCAGACTAGGAGCAGATGGTATTTAATGGTGCATTTTGTTGGAACAGTAAATATTGACAGGTGTGCTGGACGCCTTCTTCAGCTCTCTGTGGGCAGCAGAGAGAGGGCATTCTAATTGGCAACCTCCACTGCGAGCCCAGACATTGGCCTGAGAGACTCATGCCGACTGCGCTGCATGAGCATGTCCAACACTTGACCTCTGCATTCACCACTGCCTGCAATTGCTCCAAAGACAATGTGAATACTTGGATAAGAAGTCATTTCTGAACAGCTCCGACATCAATTGCAGTCGTGAACTCCTCTGTAAATTGAAATCGATTGCCTTACCTGGGCCCGTTTTACTTTTTTAAATTGCCATTGCTCTGTGGGAAAATGTCACAACTTCTGAGAAAGGTGCCAAACTTTGGCACCGCATACACTAGACTTTTGCATTTAGAACTCCAAAGCATATACTATGATTGCCTACAATTTCCCCTGCATCGAAGCCTTGCATTGAAGATCTGAAATAAATTTAAAAAGTCAGACAGGCTACAAAATTTTAACAAATGTCAATGACATAGCTTTCCAAATTTTCTAAATTCTGCTAAGATTAACCTTTTTGGGTTCCACCAAATAAAGCATTATGACAAAACATCAGAGTGAACAATAAATAAAATCAATGTTTTTGGGGGGTTGAACTCTATTTTTTTTTCAGTTATCAAAGTTGCAACAAAATAGTTTAACCTGAAAACAGCAACAATCAGATTCTTCATCTAGATCAGCTGTTGGAGTCTGACCTGAGGTTTGAGGAGATCAGGCTCTTCAGTAGTAGAGCAGCAGTGCTCACCCTGTATATAGCACAGATCTTGAGGAGTTCCTGATGAGGGAAACAGAGAAGAGGAACACTCAAGTGTTTCCATTTTTCAGGGACAGTCCCTTGTGTATCTCTGTACAAAGGACACAAAGGACAAAGAAATTGCACTTCCTCTCCAACTGACTAAAAAAATGTGCTGTCTTAGGAGAAACACATATGTAGTAAAGGTAAGCAATCACAAGTGCCAAAGTGGGGATCAAAACAGCTTCTCTGGCTCTTTTTGTAAGTCCCCAGCAAACCTCTTTAAGTCCCTAGTGTCTAATTTCGAGCTCCTACTGCAGTCCCTTTTCGGTGGTGCTGATCCCCATCTCTGCCATACCTCCATCCGGCAGATGCCTTTATAAGGTAAATCCAACAGATTCTGTCATAACTTTGCCTGGAGGCAGAAAAGGGAAATAGGGAAAGAAGAAGAAAGGGCAGGAAACTGGGCAAGCAGAAAAGCCCCTGCACCAGCTTACCTAAATTAACTGAATGTAAATCAACTCCAGATGTAGCACAGACTCTGTATAGATGCACTCCATCATTGGCTACACATTCATTATTTAGTGACATAAAAGCTAATGAAGGAGCTGTAGAAGCAGGACTATGGGCTAAGCAGGCAGCGTGAATGCACAGGATTGGGGACATTTCTCAAATGCAGCTTGGAATATGACTGGGTATCACCAGCTCCCTTATGAGTTTTATTTTTGAAATAAAGACTAGCTGACGGTATATTATTTTGCTTATTACACAGCTACTTTCTAAATCAATAAATAAATGGACATGAAATATTGATTTAAGAGAAAGTTGTTTGAAGAAATAGAGTGTTGAGCCACACGAGACATTGAACTAGTGCAATGAACAGTTTAGCAGTCATACACAATGACGTGATTAACCAATCAGAATATGGTATTCAGAGAGCTATGTGATATTAAACAATACGGCAAGAGGAAATATTTTATTCTACCTTTTTGAATATATATGACATCTATACTCACAGTTAATTGAAATTGTCACAGATCACATTGTATATCCTGGACTATGCACAGGATATCCACACAAGCTTCGCATACATTGTTTGATTAATGCAAATGGCATCAATAAAAATGATGACACTTTTTGATGTGTCCTCAGTGAAACTGGCTGCACAGCTGTGCTCTGCCTGGTGATTAATTAGAATGTATTAATTATTAATGTGCGTTGAGTAATGTTGTTTCAAAGGGCGAAATCCACATGTTGAAATTCTTACTGTGGCGATACAGTAGTTTTAATGAGGATTAAGTGCCTTGTGGGTTGAGTTCCTTGGTCTCAGCCATATGGTTTTCTAATTAGTAGCTCAGTGGACCTAACCCTGTGATATCAGCCCACTCAGATGAATTACTTTATTAAATGGCTCCAATAAGTTGTCATGGATTTAATTTTTTCATGCCTTTTTCAACCATTATGAAGTTAGACAAACATATTGCTTGGGCAAATATTGACCCTTCAGACCCAACATTGAGTACTAGCAGCTGCCACTGTTTCATAACAATCTTAATATTGAAATATTGCCTCTTTCTTAGGCATTGATTCTTTCAAACCCTTGCATTTTTTTCTCTTTGTTATTCATAGTGATTTCTGCACTGTACGGATCTAATGCACTATTGTACTTGGAGTTGTTATGCTGACAACCAGCGGCAAATAAGCGATTCTGATTCTACATACCATTGGGCTTGTTTGATATGTCAAGCCCCTAGCCAGTAGACAGGAGTTCACAGTTGCAGTCTGGGGAGGTTCCAAAAAACAGCTGTCAAATCAGACAAGCGGCACTTTTCATAGCCACCTGGAGATTGATGCAAGGCAGGACAAAAATCGATGAAGTAGGTGTAGTTCTTGCGTTTCGTCTGCATCGTTTTTAATTGTTGGTCTATGTCAACAAGTGCTATGGGGACATCTTTATATGTCAAAGTGTGTCCGTTTTCTACCATCTTATAAATGGCATAAGTCAAGTGTCCAAAACCTCTTTTTGGTAAAATCACTGTAACAAACTGATTTAGATTTAGAAGACTTAGATTTGAAGACTTTGTTTGATCTAAGCAATAGACCAATCAGAAACAATGGACCAATC
The DNA here is from genome assembly GCA_036877625.1 of Ambastaia sidthimunki. NCBI lineage: Eukaryota > Metazoa > Chordata > Actinopteri > Cypriniformes > Botiidae > Ambastaia > Ambastaia sidthimunki. The sequence continues at coordinate 5,040 of JAZGTK010000770.1, forward strand.
AGAGGAATTTGCATATTTACATATACAAAAGTGAATTGCGCAGTTATTTTAACGGTGATATATGGGTGTTGCACACATGGGAGAGTGGAAATATTATGCAAAATGCATACTTAAATTGTGCGTACTGTGTATGAACATTCAAGATTGATTAAATCTGACCTGCAAATGTGTGTTGTGTGACCAATAGAAGATCAAAATGTAACAGACTGGATTGGCCTCTGAGCTTTATAACTTCAGGATTGCAGCATTGCAGGAAAGTGTAGGTGGTATATATAAGAGTAGGTGGTATATTTTACATGTTGCATGCTCACAGTGTAGTGTGAATGCAGCTTTACAGTAAAAAACGAAATTATATCAGAAATATATTTCAGATTGCATGTGCAATATAGGGCTTGCATTGTCAGATTGTAGGGAGTGTTTATTCATAATTTAAACAGATTAAACAATAGTATTAGAGAAGAAAAACCATCACAGTTTTCCTAAACTCATAAATGTTAAGCTGTTTCATCAGCAAGTTGCTTCCAGGGTTGCTAGTCGTCTCATATTTTAAGAGAACAGAATTGCTTTCCTTTTTAAATCCATACAAGCGGCAGTTTGTCCCAAATTTTAGTGTGCAGCTCAATAAGTGTCAATGACAGTTTCATATGTTAAACGTTGTTTTGCATTCATGTAATACATGTATTCATGTACAATTGTCATTTCAAGTACAAATTATAACTAAATCACATACTATTTTATTTTATTATAGTTTTAATTTTGTGTGTATTAATGTTGTTTTCTGGACTATTCTTATCTGTATCAATGCAGACTAAGCAGACATGTTAAATTTGCAATTCATAAGTCTGTTTGAAACCTAATGTTTGTTAAAGTCAAATGAAGCCAAACTGACATTTCCTGGAAAACAGCTCAAATTATAAATCATTATTATAAGCTTAGCATTGTGAATCGAGTAAGGTAAGAAGACTATTTTTTTTAAACAAAAATGTTATGGATTGCATCCTAAAGCAATTATGTTAATATTAACACATGGTCAATGGCTAGAATTTATATGTTGTAGTGCCATGTTAAAAAAAGTTTCAATGTTTTCATACAAATGAGGAGAATCATTCAAGTCATATCATTATAAGATACATTTTTGTGCACAGAATACGCACAGAAATTTGTTCTTACCGTTGTCTTGTTGATGATTATGTTACATGAAGAAGTACACGCCTGCTGCTAACAATTTGCATAAAACACACCCAAACCATATATTCACACAACCTCACCTGTCTCTCTCACACACACATTCTGAAGAGCACTCTCACCTGAGAGCATGCAAGCAAGCTCTTCACGGAAAGTAGACTTTTCAACAACAGTTATAACACAATAAACAACCTGTATATGGGCCTTGACAACATGTAATCATCTTTAAGACCTCAAACGTTCTAAAATTACCATATAGTGTTATTTTTAGTTTTATAACTTCATAAAATAAATCAATAATAATTCAAACGTTTGTCTAGATTGCAGTCTATTACTACCTAGCTCTGATTCAAATCTAAGTATGCAATTAAGTCATGTCAGTAAAACAAAGTATAGAAATAAACAAAAGTACCCTATTATATTCTGCTGAAGTTGGCAATGCTATTTGCTTACCATCATGCTTTGAGTGTGACTGGTACCTTCCTGTGAACACTGTGACTGCCTCACTAGTACAAGAGTATCATATATGCATGACATCACCTACAGCATTACTAATTGGCAATTTGTGATGATGATCATGTAATCAAACCAGTTCTGATTTCTCTCCCATTGTGTTCTTTGTTGGGGAGTTGCAATGCTATTATCTATTATCTTATACTACATTTTTTCTAGCATGTCAGCTCAGCTGTTTCCAATGTAATGTTATTTTTAAAGTAGCTGAGTCAGTTATCTCAGAGAAGGGTCAGGATCCCCTCTCTTCCTCTTGTTCATTCAGTCTCTCCCAGCACCTGTTGCTCTTCCTCTCACTTAGAAGCAGGAATTGATGAGACTGGAAGCCAGAGCATGTACATAGGTTTTTATTTTTGACAGGGAATGAAGAGGATTTCCCGATCCATTCTCCTCTTGCTGTGCAGACAAATCACAGAGATCAACAAGGTTAAGGAATATGTGAGCTTTCTCTGGTTGACTCTCATACACACTCTTTCTCTGGTTGACTCTCATTCCTCTGTGCTGTCATCCCCTGCCGAACAGGCAAGTTGCTAACCCAGAGCACTGACGTAGGTCTATTGAGTAAAGAATGCTACAGTTATGCACAATTGCAAATCTTTGATGTACAATGATGCCATGCCAGTCAACATTTTCCTATTAAATATTCTGTAATACATTCTGTAATGTATTTTTGTTGAATACCAGGTATAAAATGTATCTAATATAGATGTTTTGAGAAATCTCACCAGTCTCTGTGACAACTATAGAATCTGTAAACTGACAATCACTGTTGTGGGTTAATGATTTTAAGGCTCCTCTATAGAGTGATCATGAAGCCTAGACAAAGGGTAATTTGTCCTGCCGCCAGGTGTTCTGAAAACATAGAGGGAAAAAACTGAGGTAGATTAAAGTAGACTCTCGTGTGACAGGGCAGGCCTACATAGGCAGTGTGACCTGTGCTGAGCTTCCAAATAAAGCTCCTTTGTTGAGTATTTTGATATTTCAATAGCCTCCTTGCTATGGATTCTTACATAAATACACTCAAATGACTTGGTAGGAGGTACAACAGTAAAGGTCATAGTTAAGGTTATGGTGTGACATGGCCCACAAGCTTAGACTGTTTATTTGTCAGAGAATAGTTTTGGAAGTTCAGTCAAATAAGTGTAACATCTTAAGAAGGCCTTCCAGTGGCTGGGACATCCCTACACAGACCACCCAAGAGGGTGGTTATACCACGTGAACTGCCAACCACTGTGAACTGGGGTTGCATCTTTCTTATCTTAGTCAATTGTAATGAATTGTTTTATGCAAGGACCTGAAATGGTAGCTTGGAACTTTGCAAGTCTCAACAAATCCCATCTATTTAAGATCTGAAGTTGATTTTCCACCTTTTTTGCTCTTCTTATGGAGTGGTTGGGGATTTGGTTCCTTTAAAAGTGTCAAGGAGAGGTTTGTTTTACTATGGTGGAGAGATGGGGCACTAAAGCAACAGTTCATGTTATGGGAATACATTACAAAAGGAGATAATCCTTGCAGAGAGCCTAGGGTGGATCAGACTCATTGATCAAACCAGACCCAGATAAAGTGAAGAACTATGGCAATTGGCTTGTGAATTGGAAGAGGGCAGGCTGGAGATCTATGGTGTTGTTGGAGACCAGGGCCTCTGGCTGCCTGTCAATGAGCAGGTTTTGCTGGGATTATTAAATTGGAGGAATTTGAAGGGAAGGTTCCCCTAGTCTGATACAAATGCTGCAATAAGACTTTACAATGATTGTTATATTTATTATGCTAAATATATTTATTATGCTATATTTATTACGATTACTATTGTTATTTGAAATTGTGGATTTCTAAATGAGTTTCCATGCTGGAAGTTTAACTTCTAAAAGTGGAAGCTGTATTTTTTTAGCAGAAATTTGGAAATTCAGACATACCAAGTTGAAGTAAACATAACATCAGTGATAAGAACAGTGACTTCTCATTACTGCTGTTTCTTGTTTGCATTTTTGTTCCTCTTGCTCTATGTATTATGGGTCCATTTTCTGGGACAGTGATCGAGAAGGATTCCGTTTCTTTTCATAATCTCACGTTCTTCTTTTGAAAATGTTTTTAATATAATTTATTTTCCAATCCAATCTCAACACAATCTCAACTTCAACATTCCTTATTATTTTTCTAAAATTAATGTTCCTTAGAGAGATTACCAGAATACATTTACTGCTGTTCAATGACATGATCTCATTTTTTTAATTTTCCCTTCATTATATAAGTAACAGCTTGTTTTATTTTGTTATAAAAGCAATGTTTGTAAAATAGATATTTCTGGCACTAAGATTTGATTGGACAAGCCATGTTTAATGCCATTTTCAAAAGAAGTGTTTGCCAACTGTAAGCAACCAACACGTGATAAATGCTAATGAATTATATTACCTGAAAGAAGAATTGTTTGAATAATCTGATACTATTGTTAAACATTTCAACTATTAACATAGTCAACATAGTGTAACATAGTGTACTTTCAGAAGCTAGGCTAATGTAAGACACAAATACAACCCAGTTTAAAACTTTTAAATAGCTTCACCTGGAAAAGGAAAACATGATACAAAAGCCATTTTCAAATAATCCTCTCGGTAATATAGCAAAGTTTCAGTCTGACACTATGAGGGCAGATGTTCTTCTGAAGTGTAATTAGTTTGTGCATAAAAATCTGATAGATTTTTGTGATTAGCAGTCTGTGCAGAATAACTGGATAATTTTCTCTCATATCTCAGGACACAGGTGGAATGAGTGATGCACAGCTCACAAAGAAAAAGAAAGAGGGATTATGACCCGTGAATAATAAAAAAAACACTTTGTTCTCTGATATGAGGTTTTTCATTTATATGGGTGAAATGGGAGTCTAAAATTTAAGTATGTTATATAATTCCTCGCAGTTTACCAAGCAAGTCAAGGTCTTATAGAGATGGCAGGGGGTACAGTTAAGAAAATCTTCCCCTGAAGATGCAGGATACAGCTTTAATCATAACATATAAAGCGAGGTTTGCCTCTACAGTTTGCTGTACAACCAGAAGGTGCATAAAGTTGTGTCTGAAATGGGTCTCTATTGTCTATAGAGTGTACTGTATTGGGTGTCAGACATTTTGTAGTGTTGTTAGAATTCATAGTAAATTGTATGCCCTGTATATTGCATATTCTCTCACTGATTTACAGTGTACAACCAATGTGGACTTAATTTCCCTGTTTATTTTTGCTTGCACTGGGGGGTCTTGCAAATGGCTTCACATTAAAATAACCAGAAAGTTAGACTATTTGCCTGCAGGATTATAATGATTTTAACTTCTGTATTTTCTGTTCACATAATGAACACAACACCTTAAGATTTAAATGTCTCTGAAGAGCTATCTAGATCAGCAGACAAGGATGGCATTCAGATGCTCATGTTTCAGATAGGATTCAAGGATGGGCTTTAAACCCACTTGGGCAGAGAACAACAGATTAGCATCCCATCTCTTTAATCAGTGTCTTGGTCTCGGCTGGCACTGAAGCACCGGAACTTCTTCTTGAGGTATCCTTTAGAGGATAACATTTTCCAAAAGTTATTTTCAAAAATCTCCTCACTTTATTCCAGTTTACTCTGAATCTCAATCTACTGTTTTCATTTTATTTCTTAGAACATCTTGACCTTTAGTAACAAATTTAATTCTTCTGGGATTTAATCACTCATACGTGCCTATATACATCTGATTTCACAAACAGAAAATGATCTATACAGCTTACATCTGTTTTTGAACCCACAGTAAATATCTTGGGCTGTGATGTGTTAAATACTTTCATTTTAAGTCAAAATTAAACTACGTTCAATGCTAAATCCTTTCTTGGGGCAAACTGTAGGCTGGTCTTTCATCTATCCACGATGTACAAAACCATGTAAAATCACAAGATAACCATATCAAATGTTACAAATATGCTTATGGATTAGAACATTTTTCTATCACTCCTACTTGACATGGCACAACTTCAGACAGCAGCGGGTCTTAAAAAAACAAGGAGCAAAACATTCGAACAGATAATACTTTCGTCACAACTGCAAAAAGTTAATCCTATTAGAACCCAGCTGTAGTCATGGTAACCCTGAGTTTTAATCATTCTGTATCAGGATCTCGCCCCCAATTTTCTACTGGAAAACTAGAGTGAAGATTTTCTTCATCTTGTCTGCAGTCGGTGGTGGGTACAGGGTGTTCAGAATAGAGGACATCCCTGCTTGCAGGCACATTTCATACTGTCTAGAGGATCAGAGATAATGCTGTAATTATGCAAGGGATGTTGAGTGATTCTGTGACAGCCCTGTCACATTGCAGGCAGATCGTCAAGCTCTTCTCAATCTGACTTTTGTCACAGCCGTGTGCGTAGAAAGAAAGAGTCTCTGCCACACGCCGCATGACTGCAGAATCTATCACTATTTATCCCTCGTCTCTGCATCTGAGACACATTCACTCAGATCTCTGCAGTCCAACAACCGTTGAGTCCACAGAAAGACTAGCTGATATGATATTCTGTTTTAGATTGTGTACGCATATGCATGTTTCTTTAACTATGACCCAGCTAACAATTTTAGGTTGTAAGAATGTTTCTGTAATGTTTCCATGGAACATAATTTTTTAAAAATCTTACTTAGTTTTAGGAACATTCAAAATATCTAGTTTTTTAGACTTAGGGTTAGGGTTGTATTAACGTTATTACTTAATTATTATAAGAATGTTATTCAAACTTTTACAATTCGTTTAACATTTTTTAACATTACCATTTTTTATATATATGATATATGTATAGATTTTAAATAAAACAATGTGCCCAAAAAATGCTTTATGTTTATAAATTTCTAATCAATTTGCAATAAATGCAACTTTTATCAGCTGTGGAAGAGCATCTTATATGGAAGAGAGAGTTCCTATTTTTGGTGGTTCAAGAAGCTTTAATAAAAGTTTTACAGACAAGTTACACAATAAACGAACACAATCCAATAGCATGACTCCCATTTATCAGTAAATTGTGGAGAATCTTTGTTTGTGGTCCTGTCGGGGACGGCCTCATCTGTAAAATTGCTACAGAAATAGGAAATTTTTTAGGTCCTCATTAATTTTATAAATTATACAGAATGGTCTTTGTAATCTGTAATGGGTAGTTTTAGATGTAGGGCTAGTATAGGGGAATGGAATATCTATGAATATCTAATCTTTCACTATCTATGTCTATGTAATGTCCCCATAAAACATAAAAACCAGTGTTTTAACCAGTCTTTAGAAATCACACAGAACAGAATAAAATTGTTATCAAATTAGGTAAATGTGTTAATTGTGTCAACTAAATGTGATAGTGTAAAATAATTTGATCACATTTTCAATCAATGCAATAAAATTAACCACCATGCATGGGATATGAATAAATAAATTCACCATGCATGGGATATGAAATAAGACATTTCTAAGCATTTGTACATCCTCAAATATATGTAAAAACCCCACACAGGCTTAGCAATACAGCGATAGTTTTCTCACCTGTTATGGACTGGAGGCTCATTAAATTTAATGGTTAAACAATTGTATGCACATTTTCCATACTTCATGAAGGGAAAAAAATGTCAAAATGTAATTTTGGTTTGTTTTATCTGAATATCATAAGCAACCATGTTTTTCCAAGATCTGCATTTTACTTGGCAAATGATGTTTTCTATGACAACAGCTGAAAATGCATTATAATTGCCTGCCAGTTGACTGGACTGCTTGTCTCATCTTCAGCAGCGTGCTCACAGAACACCCACTGTATACTGAACATCTGTGCACAAAACATAAAACAAAAATAAGAAAATGTAAAGATCTAATCTGATTGCCTAATATGTATTCGGGAATTAGAATGCACACATTTTCATCAGTCCACCTCATTATTATAGAACCCGGATGTTAGAATAAGCACCTCTTAAAAAAAACTAGCTTTGCCAAAATGTGCTTTTGCCAAAAGTTATTGTAACCTTTAACCATGCCCGAGCGCGATTGTCCAGCACATATCATAGGATTATTACGGACACTGTTGATTTGATGGAGTAATTTGCAGCTTTCCTTGCAAACTACAATTTCTATTCATCAATAAGGTGAGAACCAGACCCATTTTAAACCTAAATATACTTGAATAAATCAAATGAATTGAAAAATATATTATTCAAGTAGTAATTGAAGGTGTTTGTCGTCATAATGATCCATACTCAGTTAGTATTGCCATTACATAGTTGGCACAAGTCACAATCACATTACATGCAATCTGCGCTTACAATAAATGTTTTGTCACAAATTTTTTACTTCATTTTAACTTTAGATTCATACATTTTTTGATTATATATTAGAACAATTGAGACACACTTCTCTCACACTTCAGACACCCATCATCTCTGTTTATGCTTTCTATGCTAGAGTAGTTTTGCCTTTTCCATTGGCGGTCATGTGGCTGTGGCAACAGGATGCATGAATACTGGCATCAGCCTTACGATCACCAGTGACATGTTAGACAAGCACTGCTGCTGTCACACGTATGTAAGAATGATCTCCAGGAATGACTGCTCGTTCTCACATGATGGAAATGTCCCTCGTATCACCTCATATCACCTGTCTGAATAATGAAACACACAGCAGATTTTTTTATTCTCTGCAGAGATTCCACAGAAAGACAGATGGCCATTTGGTTTATTAATAAGTAATAAACCAAAATGATGAGCACTACTTTCATAATTATTACAGAGTGTGAACTGATGAATAGCAGCATATTATATATTCCACACCACACACCAACAATTCAAATATTTTAATATGACTTTCTTACACCATTAAACTGAGGTATTGAGGTGCTTTCAGGGGGGTGTGGGGTAGTCTATAATAAAACTAATCTAAAACGTTCGACTTTTTCTCTTAATTCATTCTTGGCATGAATGTAATGGTATTCAAACAATAAGAATGGATGAGCATTACAGTGATTTTACCACATGTAAGATGTGTTCTTAGGCACAGCAGTATGATTAAAAATGATAATAAAAAACACCATCCAGTGTTCAATAAACAGTCATGTTTATTAAATTATAATTAATTCTTCTGTCAAGTAATATAGTTCTGTATCAATTTCAAATTAATTTCAATTACAAATCACCATAGCAACTTTGTGTAAATATAGAATATTAAGAATATAGTCACTTTACAACAGCTTTGAACACAATTCTAATCATCCAACTAGACTTGGGCATATTCATTTTATCCTGTAATTATATGGCTTGTGTGCTATTGTCTTTTAAAACCATACAATATTAAGAAACAGACCACAACTTAAATTGCTATTCCCTCAAAATATCTCCTATGATCTAATAAAATAAAGCATAGTGCAGTTGAAGCAACCTTAAAGAAACCCTTTGATCTGTGTTGTGAAGGTCGCTAGACTCATGTTTTAGTTGTGCAAGGTTAAAATTCACTACAGTCTGAGACATTACTGAAATTACTAAACTAAGGTAAATTCAGTGGTTAAGGTAAGATAAGGTAAACTCTGAATCTTAGTAGTTTATAGTTACTTAAAATGCAAAAGATATACTTAACCTTTCTTTTTAGAGAGTCTCTCTAGAATGACCTGGCAACAGAAATGTAAAAAATTAGTTAAACAAAATAAAAACTATTTTTTATTTATAATAGGTCAAATATTGATGGCTGGCCTTTGACTCCAGAACAGCTTCATCCTTCTTAGATTCCTGCAATATAATAACCAAGCTTTGTGAAAAGCAGTTTTCAAAAAGAAAATCCTCTAGTTCTTACTGAGATAAAGAGCGTGAAGATCTACTGTGAACCTTGTGCTCCAAAACATCTAATAACTTTTCAGTAATGTTTTGATGCAAAGGATTAAAGTGTTCTGAGGTTATACTAGGGTAATCTTTCTACAGTATGGGAACATTGTAATAGGAAGTTGTTTGTACTCTAGTGCACACCTGATAAAATATGATATAGCTATAGCTTTATTATAGAGCTTTTTGGCTCTCATAAAGGCATGCTAAGCAATTATCAAGCCTAATAAATCCTACAAGATTACTAATCCCTCTAATGGTATAACAGTTACAGTCGGCGTAGGCATAGTTCATCTGGATGGAATTTCCTTGTGATTTATGTATTTAGTGGGCAAAAAAAAAGCTGAGCCTAGAATATAGCAAACAGGGCTGGAAAAACAATACAAAAAAAATAAATAAACAGGAAAATAAAAACAGAAAACAAGAATCTGAATAAGAAGGGCAGTGCTCAGACCTAGACAGGACCAGAGTGGTCCTGTCATAGTGGTGTTGATGCAATTGTTTGGTTACATCTGACGTTAAACTTCTGTCATCCAGCCATTATCCTGCCAAATTTACATCTGGCCTGGTCAGTAAGCTTTAGCTAGAGATCACTGTTATCCTTACTGTCGATATTTGGAGCATGTTGTCATCAGTTTTAAGCTTCACCTTGATGCACTAAATAATTCAGCTGTTTTTGTGACCTTTACATCAGAAATTCAGGGACTTACAATTTTGCTTCTTTGTATTCCTTTTAGTTGTCTCATTAATGGTAAATGCTAAACCTTTGCTAAGGGCATGGATGATAACTCATATCATACGGCTTGTAGAAGTGTGTTATTAACTTAGAATAATTTATTATTATAGAGATAAGTCTTACCATTTTTATTACTATACACACACACATGATTATAATGTGTGAAATCAACTAGCAGAAAGTGTTGAGTGAAAGTGTTGGGGACTGTCATAAGCTTTTCAAAGCAATTTTGAAGAAACCGCTATTGATCCTCTTTAGTTTTTATCTCAGAAAAGCTGTCCACTCATTTCCTTTTCTCTTCCATCCATTTCACCCAGTAAATCATTTGTTCATCTAGCAGAGATCCTTACCTCAGCAGCTAAAATGTTGAGACAATCAGAAGGAATAAATGAGACTGTCTTAACTCTAATTGACAGCTTCATTGAACAGTTCAGCTGAAAATGCTGTCTTTATTTACTCACCCGCATGTCATTCTAAACCCATATGTTTCATGGAAGACAGTAGAATTTGACAGAATCTTAAAAAGCATCTATACAATTGACACTGCAATCAGGCCATCAGATTTTTTAAAATAACAAACACTGTAAATAGCCCATACCAGAATTTCTAAGGAGATAGAATGACTTTATCTGAGGTACAGAACATTTAAGTTGTTATTGATAACCTTCTTCAATGCAGTTCTTTTAATATGCCACCTTTGTTGCATTAATGTTATGGCATGATAACCGATATCAGCAATATGCCATTTGTGTTGTCCATACAATCATATTCCATTGTGGAGTCTTATGGACAACTTTTATGGAACTTTTATATAATTTTGTAAACTTATAAAAATGTTAAAAAAATTGCAAATATGGTTTACTATTGTGCCACACAGCACAGTCTCGCTTAGTCTTAAAAATTGGATTGTCCCCAATAAACCAACAAAATACAATCAAATACTCAGTGTCTTCAATTAGGTGTTTTTAAAATATATTTTATTTCTTTCATGCTTAAGATTTTAATAGTAAATGTTGCTGCAAGGCTTTGGTGAGATTTATCAGCGGTAAACAGATACTGGCCCTGGAGCTAGGAGTGAACGTGTCATTTAGTGCTACCACTGACAGACTGCAAACTATCACATGCTGGTCTCTGCAGATTCGTACAGGATACACTTCCTTCTGTTTACAGTTATTCTCCCTTCTTACTGATGCTATTATTTTTTATCTGTTTAGTTTATTTAGGAAAATGTTTTCCGTCCGGTTTCTCTGCTCTAACTGGGGGAGTTTTGTTTTACCACAAAAGAATGCATGCTGAATAAACAAATGCAAAACGGAGGAAATTGTTTTGTGCAGACTTTAATGATGCACTCTTCCCCCTCTTTTGAATATTTTGGTCACAGATAAGCACATAATCTTATGAGATGAGCACCCACCGATTCTGGTGTTTTGATGTTTTACCAGTCCCTCAAAAACATGTTTAGAAATGCTGAAAACTGAAAAGCCAGAAAACAGATGTAATACAATTTTTTTGTCGCTCTGAGGAAATTGTCATTACAAATGACACGGTATTCCATTACACCATGGTATTCCATGGTTTTTGTAAGGTGACTTACAAAGTCATAAAATGGTAGACTAAAAGAACAAAGACTAAGAGAAGGTAGAGGGATTCTTAACCTGTGTGGGTCTGTTATACTTTTGTTCATTGCTTTCTGACTGAAACAAATGGAGAGAAATAAAATATAATTCATCACAATGGTCACATCCTGTCGTGCCTTGAATTCATTCATTAAGGTCCAGAATAAGTGCAGGGCTACTAAGGGCCTCATATGAATCATTTAAACAGATACAATGAAGGTAGGTAAGCACAGTAAGGAAAGTACAGTACACCATTCCAGGCAATTGTTTCATACAACTTCTTATTTAATTTGCATAAAAATGTACATTTGTATAAAATTTATTAAATCATAATAAACGTGTTTTTGAGTTTATGAGGCCACTGTATTAATAAAGGCTGAGCACCAAGAGTTATATGTTCTATAACCTAGTGAGCTACAATACTGTTTTGAAATGCTTTACATAGGGCAGCAACTCTGTGTGCCACACAATTAGCACTTCTAACACAAAGCACCCAGGAGACTCACAAATGAGTTTGCTAAAGCTATTTTACACTGCACACACACAAATTCTGAACAAAATAGATGTTTAATTAGATCATTAATTTGAATTTAATATATTGTATTTAATATATGCTTATATATGCTTAACTGAAACATTTATAATCAGCATTTTTCTCCCTCCATCTACGATTTTGTCACTAGGCTTGCCTAATTGTTGGATTGCCTCCATGAAGGTTATATGCAATGCTGTCATAAAATTTGGGTTGAAGAAGGTATTTGAGAGGACAACATGAACATCCATTCTAGCTTCTGGAACAGTTTGCATGTTGGGAGCATGCCTGTGTTTCCAGCCACCTATTTTTTGCACATTTGCTGAATGGAATCACACAGATGCACATAATTTCTAAAAATGTACATAAAAAATATATCAGATATATTGCTTTTGCAACGAGACTATGGCGACACATTTACCAAATAATGGTCCTCCCGTCAAAAAGTCATATGACCTACCCTAAATAACTATTGCACAGTATCTGGAATGTTGTTTTGGTCATTCTGAAATGCCTTAGATGTTCAGTATAATTACCTTGCAGAACTGTCACGACTACGTTTCTAAAGAGCAGCATCCTGCTTTAAAAGCAAGATGACATGACGGGGGTTTTTGCATTTCGTCTGCGCAATTTGATGTGAAGACGAAAGTCACTTATTTGATAAGTCACTTATTATTTCCAAGAAAAACTTACAGTAGCTTCTATTGCAGAAACTTCAATTTTTTTGTGTTATGTAAATTTTTAAGGAAGTTACGTTTGTTCTATTTCACCCACTGGATGGAAGCAGTGCTTTATTCACAAATGTTTTTGCGATATTCCAATTGTGAGTGAGATTAAGTTTAGGTATTGTACGCAACTTTGGAGGGAAACATGACTTATGATTCCTTAAATTGCTGTCCAATAGGCAACTCAGTAGGTTTTAGAACAAAGCCAAAGATATTTCTCCTCAGCTGCAACCTCTTTCTTCTGATGATGTGTCTTGTTTCACAGTGACTGCTTATGCACATTTGGATTATAAATCTCCCAAGGTTTGTTTTCACCCCTTTTTTCTCTCCCCCCACCCTTCCACTTAGTTCCTCCTACACATTGGTATTCACAATAAGCCTCTTATCCACTGTGTTCCCCCATTATTTCCCCCAGATGCTTTACTCCTTTTGAAGTTCATCATGACTTCAAATAAGGTCCATCTGTCACTCTCAGCCAGTGCTGGGCCGCCCGGTGGCCTTCGCTCTGCTGTGCCCAGTGGAGGGGTCTCAGAGGAGGTGGGATCAGGCCTCTGTAATGCCACCTCCTATTATGACTGCAGTTGACTGACAGGAAGTTCATGGTGTCATCACAAACAGCCAGTGAGGCCTGCTGCCAAAAATCTGTAATGTGGGCTGCAAACATATGCGAGCCACATATCAGTACAACTGACAATGGTTTAGTAGGAATAAACAGAAAAGGTGAGAAAAGTGGAGAAGTGAAGATTGAGAGTAAAAACTGGCTTTCATTCAGACAGCTGGATCAGTGTGACTTGACTTGACCTTTGATCTGACGTCCTATGGAAGTACATCATGTAAAAAACAATTTATGTGAAATCTGTCATATAAATGTGGTTGCTAAACTGTTCTTAGGGTCTGTTTACACCTGGTATTAAGATTTAAGAGAAGTTTTGGTTGATTGGATTACGTGCTTGTCAGATTTAAACTTAAAACTTAAAAGCTAAAAGTTTATTTTAAAACATGTTTTGCTCACCAGTCCTGACTTCCAGCGTGAACCCACAGTGTTAAGCGTGGTCATGAAGCTATTATTGCTAAAAACAAAAGTGGCTACTCTCCTCTTTCTCTTTTGCCTCATTTTGTAAGCATGTGAAAGCTGAGTATTTGGTCCATTGCTCTGACATATATACATGTACATATACATGTACAACACACTTTGTGTAGTGTGTTTCCTAACAGCACAAGCAGCAGTACTCATTAGTGATGGGAAGTTCGAATCATTTTACCGACTTGGTCCTTTGAGTGTCGTTCAGCAAAATGAACGAATCTTTTTTTGAGTCATTGCAGGTACTTAATTTTAGAAAGGTTTCAGTCAAAAAGCATTGCATTAAGGTTTTAACTTTTTGACTTTTCTAGATTGGCATGGCAATAAAGAAAATGGTTTGAATTTTACAGGATTCAATAGCCCAGGGTGTTGCTTAACCATACTATTTTAATTAGTGCTATGTACTTGCAGACTGATATCAGAGGATGTAATTGGAGTCGAATGAGTGTCATTTTTTTTTTTTTTCGAGTTTGAGTCGTTCGTTCATCACGTGACAGCCCCATACGCTTAACCAATGCAGACTGCACCGAAAAGAGAAATGATTAGTTCATCTCTCAAATCTTTCGAACAACTCAAACCCGAAGACTCGAAACAGGTGAACTAATTCCAGTACAGCTCCTATAGAAAGTTGTGCATGCGCGACTGAACGAATCACTCTCCATGACGACTCGTTCTTCCCATTCAAAATGAACGAATTGTTCAAGAACGACCCATCATTAGTACTCATGCATAATAGTAGTGGGCATCCACGACAACTGTCCCACTCATGTTTTGAAGAAAGCGGAATGACTCATCCATAGACCCTCCCCTTAAATAATCAGGACAGAAGCGATCAAAAGTGGACAAAAGAGATGGATTAAAACAGCAGATGTAAACAGGAATGTGCCTCTTCCATTCACTTGTGATCTGATTGACCAAAACACATTTTAACACCGGGTGTAAACAGGGCTTAAGTGGTTTTCTGGTTTTCTAAAAAATTAAATACAATTCTGTAAACATCTGTAAACATTTCTTCTCCAGTAAATGAATGTTTAGCTATTTTTAATGTAAAACACAAAAAATACAGTGTAAAAAAATAGTTATTGTAGTGCAGTAATGATGTTGTATTCCTTGGCAAACTCCACTAATAATCCCTCTTAATATGCAGGGTAAGTATATGAACAATTTAATGTCTCAACAATATATTTGTACCCCATTTATCACAGATAAATTGATTTAGAGTTTTCTAGCAATTATCAACTTTGGATAAAGTTTTTAATAACATCATGACAATGACTGCTAACATTTTAATAATGACACCAGAATAACAGCGATGGCTCATTAATTCTCAAAGATATGAAAGTATTTATTTCTTTATTTTAAACTCTTCTCTGTGTTGCTGATATTTTAAGTTTCAAGCATTGTGATGCATTGCTGTGATGAAACCGACATACTGGTCACCCCCCAACCCTTATGTGCCCGGTTTTCCAAAGTCTCGTGCTTGACTTCCCACAGAGAGTGGAGGAGTGGAGTGAGGTCTGCCCAGACAGCTAATGTTATTAGTCTCATTACTGCTCCCCAGGAGCTCTGAGGCAGGGGGGCGGCCGCCTGATGCGCTGTTTATTTCCGATAACATCCTTGCGACTGCACTGCTCCAATTACGTTCCTCATAATGAGCGAGATTATGTCTCTCTCAGAGACCGTGTCATTCTGCGTGATTAGCTGTCGTGTTTTAGACAGGACGATCTTGAATTGTTGTTGAAAAACACAGGAGAATTTTGATATGCATGTAAAGATCATTTGTTTTGGCAGGTGGATGGTGTAGCATCATTCAGGTGCAGCAACAAATCACAATAACAGTAATTTACTTGGATTGTGGAACATCTTCTGCGTCAACAAAATACCGCATTAAAATAAATTGTTTCGATAAAGCATGCCATGACATTTTTCACCATGCACTAGCAGTGTCAGTAATTAACTTTCTCAAAAAGGATTTGAAAAGTTTCTTTCTCTATTAAACTTCTGCATTTTATAACTTCTCCTTTGAACACAGTTAAAGGCGTAACGGCAAGATAATTTTCCACTTACTAGCGATTCACCAATCGTTCCTCAGAAAGAGAAATGTAAAAATAAAAATGACACTCATTCGACTCCAATTACATCCTCTGATATCAGTCTGCAAGTACATAGCACTAATTAAAATAGTATGGTTAAGCAACACCCTGGGCTATTGAATCCTGTAAAATTCAAACTATTTTCTTTATTGCCATGCCAATCTAAGAAAGTCAAAAAGTTAAAACCTTAATGCAATGCTTTTTGACTGAAACCTTTCTAAAATTAAGTACCTGCAATATTTCTACTTCTGTCTATACTATCTATATGAAGATTTATGTTAAGTGTATTTTACAGTCTGTTGTCAAATGAAATCCCCACAAAATCAAAATGCAGGGTTTTGGCTTTTAGTCAGTGCCTAGTTTTGAGTGTGCTCTGTGTGCTTGTGTTTTATTAGTAATGTATGTTACCTAGGAACAAACCCATGAAGCTGGCATTGTCAGTGCCAAGCTTTACCAGTTAAGCTACAAAAGATAATTAAAAAAATCAAGTAAAAACAATAGCATTTTCACTGGGGGTTGGTTTTTCAAAAGTGTTACAACTCTCCCCACTTCTGTCAGGTGTTATAAAACCTCAGAGGTTTTTTAGCTCTGGAATCTTGTGAAAATCCAGTGTTACCTAATTTTGTGAAAATCTAATTTTGAAACATAAAACTGCACATCTGACAGAAGGAGCAAATTAGGTGAACTCTAATGACAACATGATGGTAGTCTGCCCCTTTGTGTGAAACAAACATTCTTTTAACTTGTGTTACATGTTACACATGGGTAATCAAACACATTTACACACTTCTGTGATTCAGGGCAGGCACATACGTGCTGAGGCGTGTCACGTCTGTGACGTTAAAAGTGATGTATTTAAAAAATGTCCTGTTGCTGTCATTACAATTCCAGTTCAATTAAATTATAACTCATGCAATGAAAACAAGCAAGTTCTTAAATTCCCCAAACCTAGCACAATGTTTCTGGGACACAAAAATTCTATAATTCTGTGAAATAGATTTTTACAATGTGGCAAATGGAGTTTTTTTGATGGAATAATTATCATATTTGTGTCAACATTGTATTTGCATGGTTCTTAAAGATACATGTTACTGTTTAACAATATAGTAATTTCTAGTGTAAAACCAAATGTAAAATGCCTAGAACATTGCTTTGATATATTATTTAACAACTAAGAATTTAATTAAAAGCAATTTTACATTAAGAACAGTTTTTTGAGTGATTAGTCTATATGTTTGGCATATTTTTCTATTTTTGTGGAGTGTGTAGTGTGGAGTTTCTACAGCTAATATCGCCACAATCACTGAATAACAGACACTATTGCACTAATAGAAATAAACGCTGCCTGCTCAAGCTATTTTTAGCGCTTGTCGCTGCATAATTTGACAAGCTCACTGGCCACAAGAGGCCTGAGATGATTAAATCCACAGCTGCGAGAACTCAATAGTCACTCATAAATGGTGTCAAGAACAAAGACTGGACAGAAGACCTCACAGTGTCTGTGATATTTATTTTACATATTGACTTCCTGGCTGTGTTATCACTCAGCACTCTGCTTATTTGTAGTTCAGGAGATGGATGGGAAATAGGGAAGACAGTGTGAGTGGGGATTTGGGAGAGTGGTTTAGAGGTAGTGTTTTTCTTGTGTGTGTTTGTGAAAGTGTGTAGGAAGGATACTGCTCATACCCAACCTTTCTCTTCTTGAACCCAGCTACCCTACTGTCTAAGACAGAACTCAGAATGCCTGTGAATTCTTTGAAATTGTTCTCACCTATTGCTTTGCACAAACACCCAGGCAAAGCTTTCTGGCATGAAAACAGAGAACGTGACGCTCTGGCTCTCTGTGGCGGTAGTTTTACGGTTATACAGACTCAAATAAATTTGAGAGGTAAGGCAAACACCAGAACTGGATGACATTTAAAGGAAAGGCAAATATAAATTGATGGAATGCGTTTAAAACCTGATGTACTGCAAAATCATCTTAATTTGTATTTTTGCAAATAAGGTAAAATTGGACAACTTTGTTTTGCATTCCTGAACATCTAGCAGATGATGAAAAGAGGATCCTGTTACCCTATCTTACTGGTTAAGACAAAGTGTGCCAAAACAAGGGGTAAAATGTCAATGTGCCTTTATTTACTGAAAACACCTTTGACCCTAATAGAAGCTGTAACCAGGTGTTAACTGTCTCTGTCACCAATAGCAAATTTAATAGCAGATCAATAGCAACATTATTAGGATCTGGTAGTGCCAGTTTTTAGACCTGGATTTTTATTAACATAAAAAAACCTATATTGACATTCAAAATGTGTATATGTATACAAAATACCTGCCCAATTGCTAATATTAAATATTAATATTAAATCAAGAACTATGGCTGCCCCTCATAGGCATGACATGCAAGAGCCTGTACCAATCTTGTTTAATTTTTATTTAATCTTCTGCCTTTCCTCTGTTTTGAAAGCTTATCTGAAGAATGTGGGTCAAGTAAAGCACCACAGAGGCTAAAAGGAGGTAGACTCTATTTCCTGCCCTGTCTATATATCTACTCAGATAGTAGATATATAGAGGATTTGTTGTAAAACAAAAGTACCAGCATTCCTTTGTTTTTGTAGTTTACTATACATCTTACACATAATATTTTCAATAATACCATGTAATATGTGTTGAACATGTTTGATCATTTTTCTAATGTCTGTGTTTTAATATATCTCAGTATTATGTGTAAAGCTGCTTTGAAGCAATGTAACATTGTAATAAGCAATATAAATAAAATTGAATTGAATAGTTTAAATACATTAAAATGGCTAAAGGAAATATGTTAAAAAAAATAAATTTCTTTTGCAGGGCCAATACCCAGACCAAGACTCTGGCAAATACCAGAAACCTAGACCCAAACAAGATCCTTCAAGGCCCAGATCAAAAGTTGACCTGTGGTCCAAAAATCTGTGTGTCAAATCATTAACACTCAAAGACCAACACCAAAGACCCAATTTACATTGTTATCTCAACATCAAGATCCAGCTAACACACGCAACTACTTGTGTATTGCACCATGTTAACCTATTGATTAAATCTTTCCACAGTTTCAAATTGGAGTCATACTCTAGTCACCTTTGCACTCAGAGACAATGCATAGATGGCTGTGAAAGGTAACTCATGGAAAACACTGTGTTAAAGGCAAAAAACATGCCACAGGACAAACTTCAACTGCGTGCTCTGGAGCACATTGTTGACACTGTATTGCAGTCCTGAACAGCCAGATGGGGTGGCATGACCTTGTCAAACCCTTGGATTGACCCTTTTCACATTGACTCTTAGTGAAGGATTAAGGTAATCCAGTGAGCGGTTGGTTTCACTCATGATGGTGTGTGACCCACATAATGCTGCCCATAATCCTTTTGTTCCTGAGATCCTGCTTCATGCCTAATCTAATCCTTTGTGTCCACTTACACATGGTACACAGTATAGCAGGTTTAACTACTTTTAGCAGCAGGTTTATTAGCATTAGCGTTTATTTTGGACCATCTAATTCTCTTTGTAGAAAAAACCTGCAGAGATGAAAGATTACTCCAAAAGATTAAACTTTACAATCACAATGTGAATTTTCTTGAAGTTAAAAATAATTTTGGAAATGGACTCAACAGAAACAGAAAGGAACCCACAGATCGTCTGCAATGCTGGGGCCATTTAGGCAACAGTTTTAACCTGCTGCTTAATACTTATGAAGGAGTTTGGTCTCTGATTTGTTGTAGGAGTGGTATAGCAATTTTCCATTTTTTGGCTGCTTGAGAATCCCTTTGTGACATTCACATGCTGATCCTTTGAAATTGGCCTTTTATTTAGGGGTGGCATAGAAGTCAAGAGACTTTGACATGCTTCCTGTCGACTGCCTAACAGACACCAGGTTGTAGGTGAAAAGACATGTCAAGCTCATCTCTGCCTAGTCAAGCAAGACACATTTATGGAACAAATCTTACACCTGTAATACACACTTTGATTTTTAGAATAGGACCGCTGCCATTGTATCACACGACGGCCTGCTATCCTTTGGAAACACAGGGTTATGTTCTACTGTAAGCAAAGCAACATGCCTCAAACATCAGAGGAAAAAACTCTTCTCTCAACATGACCAGACCTTTTAATCGAACACTTCTGGAGGTAGAAAAGTCATTTTAGCAGCAGCTTTGAATCCCTATCTTTATTTTGTGTTCCTAATGGACGAACAAAAGTGCTCTATGGTGATGCAAGGCTGCTAGGATGAAAAACAAAAAGGTGTTGTGAAAATACAGATGTGAAAAGCATCTAGTGTCCTTGCAGGCGAACCAGATGTCATTTGGGGTTATGTGAGTCTAAATATAGCCCAGGAGGGGTGTGAAGATGGACGCCCCTGTTTGAAGTGTGAAAAGGAGGCTTTGGATGGGACACACATGGTGAATGCTGCACAAGGCCAAATAAAGGGCAACATGAGGGCAATTTGAGGTCATGGGCCTCTGCTGTCTCTCTGCTCCCACTCCATGTCAGCACTTTATTTTATCTGCATATGCTGTGCTTATCCCCATAGTCAGATTGGAGTGCTCTGGACTATTAGAAAGACTGTACAATAAGATGAGATGCATTGGTCTGTTAACAATAGAAGAAATGTCATGCAGTACATTCAGAGATTACTTTAAAAAGGATTTACCTTCACGTCAATAGATGTAGAAATGGACATACTGTGAATAAAAAAACAATAGAGAATCAACAAATATGTTAATTTTGCTTTATGAAATATGTTTACAATGCTTTCTCCTGAAGAGACCCCTTAACCAGCACGTTTGTGGCACATTTGATGTTGTTTAGTAGCTTTCAATTGTGCATATTCATGAATTATAGAAGATTTTATATAGCTGTAACCAGCCTTTTGTGAAGACCACAGTGATACAGATTTCACATCAAGCTACTACCCTAGAGTCTTTGCACCATCCCAAGTGCAAACTCTGAGGATGTACTCACACTGTGCATGGTTGCCTTGAACCATGCCCTAGCGTTGTTGCCCCCACTTTCTGCAATTTTCACTTGATTGTACAGCACATATTATAAGATTATTATGGACACACCTTACCTGATGGAGAAATTTGCATCTTACATCGCAAACTACAATTTCTGTTCATCAATAAGGTGAGAACCAGAACTGGGCACAGTTTGGAGTGATCCCACTGGTCAAACGAACCAGGCTTTGGGGGTCAAACTCACCCAGGCATGGTTCAGCGTATCTAGTATGAGTACACTCTGAGACAGACCGCATAGACTGAGGGTGGCATTTGAGACAGAGCCTATTATTGTTGATAAAAAGCTTATAATCAGTAGTTCCTGTAATTTCCTGTAATTCCT
Organism: Ambastaia sidthimunki; assembly: GCA_036877625.1. Lineage (NCBI taxonomy): Eukaryota > Metazoa > Chordata > Actinopteri > Cypriniformes > Botiidae > Ambastaia > Ambastaia sidthimunki. Next base: position 26,734 of record JAZGTK010000770.1, read on the forward strand.
GTTTTTTATCCATATAGCATTCTGCAGGAACAATTTGAAAGGTGTGTTGTGGACACATTGTAAATCTTTTTAGCTTTTTTCTAAGGGTTTTTACGACTTCAAATGCCTAGTTGTCATAGACTCATTCACATGAAATACAATGAACACATTTTTTTTTTTTTTAGAATTTTTTAGATCTTCTTGTCATACAAGTGATCTTGTTCAGGTCATAATTATCTTTTTTTGATTATCTCATTACTTCTTTCATGTATCCACTAGTTTTTCTAAAACTTTGTAAAGCTCTCTGTAAAGCTGCTTTGCAACAATGCAAATTTGTAAAAAAAAAAAAACTAATAATAAACTGGTGTCCTTCATTTAGTTAAAGTGGTGCTTGAGAAATTGGTTACAAACTATTGCTAAATACTTGCAAAATTGGATTGCTTGGTTTGCTTAGATCAAAATTGGTTAGCATTTTGGTGCAGAATTGGTGGATTTTAGCAATACTATGATTACCACTAAAAGCCCATGTATATTTATTTTCACTGCACCACTCTGCCTCAATCTGTCTTTTGCATTTTTTTGAGGCCAAGCAAAATGAACCTTTTAAAATATAATGGTTACAGCAGTACTTACTAGAACTGGTTCCTATATTCCTATGCTTCCTGTTTGATTTGGCAGGCTGTCATTTCAAAGCATAAGAACAGCAGACTGTATTCTTTCCTGTTTTGTATGGTTCAATACCTAACAAGATTGCTTCTAGAATATGGCTAGATATATTCTAGAATATAGCAGCTCTAAACTTGTAAACACAGCCCAGCTCACTGACTGGATAGGACAGGTAATGACACCCTTTGTAAATGTATCTATCACAGATTAGCTGTGCCACAGGATTTGGTTATCTGCATCTCCTTCATTGTCAAGTTTAACATGCTTTACATATGTCTGCATTTCCACCAGTGTGAGCATTGATTCGCACATTGTTTTTGACTGGAAATGAACAGAACAGAGCATGCTGAGTAAACAATGTTAATAATAATAAAGCAGGGCTTCTGCTAATGTGCTTCAAAAGATAAGAGCGGTAAGAGGAGATGGAGGAGGGGCAGGAGGGCTCAAATCATCTGTCTATTCATACCCCACTGGTGTGGATGATAATGTCGGTTTAAGCTTCGGTGCGGGTGAGTAATGGAATTGAACTGGGGGTCCCTGACCCCCTGCTGGGTAATCTCCAGGCCCCCCTACTTCCTGACGACCAGACGGAGCCAGAAGGCTGCGATACGAGATGGGCAACAACTGTGGGCACCTCAGAGGAGGAGAAAGTGAGGTTCAGGTGAGGTAAAGAGTGTGAGAGAAAGTCATTAACAGCAGAGGCAGCAACTGCTGCACGTAACAGAAAACTTTAATGGCTTCTTTATTCAAAACATAAGAGTGGTTGGAAATTTTAACACATCTTAGATTTGTTCAAAACCCCAGTGCCTTGCTGTCTATTGTCTACAAAGGCTCCCTTATAAGCAATAATATTAACAAAAATAATAAACTGACTGATGTAAGGCCAAAATATGGCGTTGTACAAAGCTACATGGAGATGCTCACATTTACTATGAACATGTTTTGAAACTAATACATAACGTGGCCTTCACTGTGCATGCCGTATATATGTGGACATGAATAAACCATAACTCATCCAGGCTATTATGTTTTTTAAGCAATACAATGGCTAACCATTAACAGGCAAATAAGTCTCATAGACACTGAAGAAGGGAGTAAGCTGTGTTTAGACAGGAGAATATCATGAAGACATTGGCGTGGTATCTTTTGACATGGACTAGTACTGTAGGTAACCACCTAGCAGACACATAACAACACCTTAGCAACCACCTAGAAATGCCCTGGCAAACAGCCACATCTCCCTAGAATTGTAGAAGCAGGTTTTGTATCATCAAGCAACATTTTCTTGAAAAAATGTAGCTGTGTTGCCTACTTATTTACAGCTTTCACTTCTGAAATGTACAGTATGGTGTCTAAAAAAGTTGCATAGGTGAGCAGCTCACTTCTATATGAAACAGAGCTTTGATTTCTTGTTTTAGAATTTGATTCAGTCAGCAGTCTTTAGCCTAGCTACAAAACCTGTGCATATCAAATGCTTGGTATTCCATTATCAGCTTCACTTTAAAGATGGCCATTAAATTCGGATTTCATGCTTTGTTTGACCTGAACCTTTCAAGAGGAAAGATCATTTACACAACAACCACTCTACCACCTGCTAGGTATGTTACCCCATCAACTGCTGCATATTGTCTCCCAGACATGGAGACATCACACATTTCCAAACATGCACACTCTATCCTAGAGATGTATTTAAAAAAAAAACTTTATATTAGTCTGTCCTGCAAAATTACCTTTATATTTATTAATTATTAATTTTGTATTTTTAGTAAATCAGTATTTTTGTGTTATTTTTCTGTTTATGTCCATCTGACTCTCTTAACATAAAATAAGTGCACAAGATTTTTAGTCTTGCTGTAAATGAATGCCTTAAATGAAGTTTAGATTTTAGCACATTATGATTTTTTCTTAAGTATAAACCTCAGTATATACAGTATATTTATTTATATTATGCCTAAAACAAGACAGAACAATTTACCAATAAGCAAAATAATTCCAAACATATTTTTCCAAAACAAGTCTTAATATCTTATGCAATCCTGTGAAATTTCTATTGTTTTTGTGGATAAACATTAAAACCTCTCCTGAAATGGCTGCCCAGAGTTATTCCCTAACAAATACACCCAGCTCCCTCTTTCTTTGGCTTAGTCTGACAAGCACTAAATAGACTTTTTATCAAGTTAGCAGAAAAAAAGGTGTTGGAAACATTTCCTTTGTCGCTGTTCATTTTTCTTTCGGTTCTGGCTCTATAATGGAAGCCAGGGAGGTTTCTAACTTTCTGGTCTAAATGAGATATCGGGGCCTTAACACAAGCCCTGCCATCTGACAGGCAAAGCTGGAGTTATGTTCAGATTAAGATAACATATCCCAGGACCTTCCCAGCATACTTCTCATTTAAAGTACTCGGCTGATAAGCAAGAAAGACGTGACTCAGAGGTGGTAGCTTTGAGTTGCCCTGCTGTTAGCGCTGGGGTGGGATCGAATGACAAGCGGACCATTTACAGCAGCTCAAATTATGTGGCTGACAACACAGTTCTCTAGAAGCTAGTCTTGCAGAGCCACACTTTTGACCATTGGCATAAAGTCTGGTCCACTTTACAGTTTATTCTAATCAAGAACCAGACACTTTGACAGGAAGAGGTAATTAGTCAAACGCTTTGTCAGTTTTATTTAACAGATGGTTTAGGGGCATGCTTATAAAACAGTTATAACAATAATAAAACAATAATAGACCAGAGCTCACAAAACTCTGTTGCATTCAATGAATGCAGTGTAGGTCCAGGCCCAGCTACTGGGAAATCCTGTGATTGATGGTTTGGTTTTTCTGTAAAATTAAGATTGTATCAATGTGGTACCTTGTAAACATGATTTAGTTTCCATGCAGACAGGTAAAAACATGCATTCAGACTACTGAGCCAATCAGAATACAGTTTGCAGATCAAGAAAGTGCTTGCCTTTTTTTGGATGCAATATGCATCTATGGGTGTGTCATTTGAGACTATTCAGAAACGGGGCTCCACTTTTAAAAGCTTTAAACACAGGGCCTGCAGTGTTTAAAATTGAGGCAGCATCATGTCAAGAGTGATTGTCTGCGTTGAGATCAGTCTGCAATCTGAGCAAAACTGTTTTACAGAAAAAGTGATCACACATCCAAGTTCATATCTCACAGAATTAACCAAAAGCTTACTGAATGATTCTCTGAGAAACACTAGTCGGTTTATGGGAGAGGGCAGAGGTTTTAGACTAGTCAGCTTCCTCTCCTCCTTTGCTCTGTTGATAAAAGCACTTGGTTCCGAGCTGGTTGTTTATTTCAACAACAAGGATAGCAGAGGCCTCTAGAGTCAGATACATTTCCTGCACTGCTCACTGTAAACTCACAATACTGGGATTATTCTGCTCCATAAACCACTTCAAGATGAAAACTTGTGTGTACGAGTGTGTTTTATAATGAATACTGACAACAAAACAGAGTCAAAATAGAGGTGTAATTATAGACTGACAGTCAGAAACAGGTACAGTATGTCCTGTTGTCTCCTCACACACCCACAAACACAATTTAGCTGCTTACATGCACCTCCCTTCTGTTTCTTTTACACGCCTGAGTTTGAAATGTTTTTTGCTTAAGCAAACATCACAAAACTTCTATAAAGGTGAACATTTTCAAGGGTATAGGTTTCTGTCATAGTGATGAAACTAATGTTAACAGTCTATCATATAATCTATAGTATATCATACAATCTATCAGATAAACTATTTGCAACAAAAATTTACAGTAAAGAATCTGCAATAAATAATATCAATAAGGTGGTGCAATAATGCAATGTAACATAAATGAAGTCTCATTGCAAATTTACATATAATTATTAAATGTTTCATAAAATGCCAGGAGCATAATATGAAATAAGAGAGAGCTGACAACAGAAAACATGTCCTGTGTATGAGTTGTCCTGCTTCTTAATTTGCAGACATAAAAGTCAAAAGTGAACCTCTGGATTGGAAGATGGAGGCTAAGTGTGAAACAATCCTGTCATCTGCAAAGCCCTAAAATAGAGTGAATAGTCACATGGCTTTTTATAGGTGAGGTGATTGGCTTAAAACACAGCGTTCATGAACCTAGATGGCTTTTATGTTATACTTCCAGGACTGTATGTGCCAGCCATAAACATTAAGATAACTGGAAATAATAATGTCTAGCTCACTCCAGGTATTACAGCACATCGTTCACTGGTTCACGTTAATGTCAATTACCCATTAATGTCAATTACCCATGGATCTTTAAAAAATGTGCCTCAAAGCAACAGCAGCAAAAACAAAACAGACACTACTTAAATAGATATAGATTCATTTATTTTATTTAACCCGACTAAAAAGTTGTAAATACAACTTCTGGATGAAAGGCACAGGAAAATCAGACACAGCTGATATAATACTCAACTGAAATATAATTACAGTACAAAAGCGAACAGTTATTTATGCACGCAAAATGTTCTCTTATGTGCCAACACCCAAAGAGAAGCCATTCGGTCACCAGGGGAGAAATAATGAGAGCGGGGATCTTCAGTGATAACAGCTGATAAACACTTATTGCTTTGACTATTCAGGGCCTGACTGGCCAGAACCCAAACACTGAAAAATAAAAGATTAAAATCTTAATTCATTTTATTAATTTGCTCTGGCAAAAACATCAAGTTGAAAGCGATTAGCTTTCAAACTCCACGCTCAATGGAGTGATGCTGTCAGTCAAGCGCTCGGATACTTCATTATTTAACACACGCTCATTAGCATACCGATCTAATTCATTGGTCCATCGAGTGTAAAATCAAACCAGGGAAGGAAAAAAATCAAACCCAGCAGGGTGATGACTCGAAGTTAAATGATCTTAAGTGTTAGAGACATTTAATTAAAATTTGATTAATTCAATTGCAGAACTGTGAATTTGAAATGGATGGATTTTAAGTCACAAAGTTCTACTTCAGCCTGTGTAGATGCACCTTCCAATGTCGAGAAGTTTGATAAAGCTACATCATATCCTGTGCCAGTACATTATTTATAGGTCTCTTATTTATAGAGACCCTGCTCTGATTTAGTAGTGATACATCATTTTAGTTTATTGTGGCCCTTCAAGGATTTCCTTGATAAATAAAAACACAAACCTTTGTGATAAGTCTCATTGCATTTATAAAGTTGCTCTGAGGGAATTTGGATGTGTTGAATGGGCTCAATTGAACGGAACAGCTCTGCCCCTTTAGTTTAGAGATTTGAGTTACATAAAACCAGACTCTTTGGTATATGCAAAGCAATTCCAATTCATTTCCTCTTCAATCTGCTATAATTACGTACAGATTTCCCAAATCCTCTCTGCTGTTTGAAAATTATGCTTTATGCCAAACTCATTCTTAGTGGAATGTAAGTGAATCAATTAGACAAAAGACACTCTCAAGTTGATGCCTTTGACTTGCTGTGTACTAACATCCAGTAGCAACGGGATGTTAACAATAATGGCATAACCTTTATTGCAAAACAAACCACTGAATAAAACCAATAAACCCAAGACTCTTAAATAATTTAAAGATGAATGCAAGCAAAATAAAATGTACACATAACTGGTGGTAGCAATGGACAATTGGTCTGAAACAGTTACTGAAGCTTATTCTTCTTCAGACATAAGACTTTCTAGACATCATCTCCAAGTACAATAGGGAATCCAAAACCCTGAAGACATTGAAGGGTGGACGTTGAGCACTGACAGTCTGGGGCAGTCATTACCTAGCCCCACCACTTAGCTGGGTTAGGTACTCTCGCAACTCTTTAGCTGCCTGGAAACGACCGTACCGCTTTTTAGGGTTGGCACACTCGTCCAATAGAGCCTCAAGCTGGCCGTCTTTGGCTATGTGTGGCGGGGGGTCGTGAAGAAGTCCGCCGGAGCTGCCCCGCCACATAGCGTATCGTGAGAGTAGGTTCTGGCAGATGGCGTAATAGTTGTGGTCTACCGTGACCCGTGAACACAACATGTCTTTAGAGAAAGAAAGACAGGCCTCCTTGTCGCACTCTTCAAACTTGCTCTCATACCAGATGTCGTAGTTCTCTGGCTTATCTGCAGGTAGATGACCACAGTAACAACATAAGTATGCAGCCAATGTACCACAGACAAAATTATTTAGCTCATTAAAGGATTTCTAAAGAGACTAATTCTAGCACTTTCTAAATAATTGTATCTGGGCATGAAAAAAATCAAATCCAGTGTGTAATTAGGATTTTAAGGAACTAGTACATACAAAATAGTTTATTATTTTGTCATATTACAGCTTCGTGTGTAAAACTCACTCAGTCTTCGCAGGCAAATCTCATTTACCATTCCTCATGCTAAAACATTTATGTCATGCTTGGCAATGACAAGCAAAAATCAATGCTTTTTTGCACCAATGACAATTTTTGGCAATTTGGTCATGACCAACAACCATTTATAACTTGAATATGAACATGGATGACATTTCTGAGCTTAGGTAAAGTGTATAAATGAATAATGACCTAATGTAACTTTTTTTGTTTGTTATGCAAAGCTTTGAAGCTTAAAGATGCAGCCACTATGATCAGGAAGAAAAGTGCTGCAAATAAATTCTTCAAAATTTCTTCCTTTGACTTACACAAAACAAAAATAACAAAGCAATTTGGGAACAACAAAGCTGAGTAAATAATCAATCTAGGTAATGTATTTTTTCAAATTTTATAAATCCCTTTCAGAAATCCGGACACACTTGTACAGTTTAATCATAATGAACATATCAGTTGTTGTACCAAGAGAGCAATTTTTTGACTTCAGAGTACCACTGAAGCAATCATGTGCCCATTTATGGAGTACAGCTTGTTTCCTCCTTAATAGGGCGACACAAATTGGTCTCTTTCTTTACCCACAACATCCATACAACCTTCATCTCCACGCTTATTTTTCAAGGATCTGACAACCAGGGTAAATAAATAACATTTTCTAAGATGAGAAACTCTTTGCCATTGAATTAATGATCAAATTGATTAAAGTGAAAAACCCTGGAGATGCCAGCCCATAATTACATTTGAGAAACTTAGTGCACTCCCAAACTCTTACCCCAGACTCTCTCCTTTCTGACACAAGCCCAAACTTAATCACCACTAAAGTGCGATTTGCTAGTGTGGACAGAGCCAAGGTGAATAGAAGCACTGCGCAAGCACCTAGCGTGTAACTAGCATGTTACCAGACCTGCCTTACCGCTACTCAAGAACTATTCCGATGAAAAACCCATCCTGGTCCACCACTAATGAGAGTGTCCCCTTCCACCAATAAGGTCCCACAAGTCCGATATCAAAAGAAGAATGTTTTAGTGCGCATCTGTGTCTTAGTGTCTGTGTGTGCATAATACGTAACAAACTTAGCCTAGAATGTTCCTTGACAAATTTTCTAATCCTCTCTACTGTAAATTACACTTTATGCCAAACTCATTCTTACTGCAATGTGACTCAATTATGCACACTCAAGTTGACTAGCATTCAGAAGGAATATTTCTTGAATATTATGCTATAAAACTTCACGTCACACTTTTTCCTCATTCTGATTCAAATAAGATTATAATCCCAACCCTAAAATTCAGCTTGCTTTCCTCTATGTCTCTCTCACTTCCTTTCTTTTACAGACACATCATCTTAATCTGTGCTGTATTACGTGAAAACAAGACATCCGCCCATTGAAAGGGGGGCAGGAAGCTACTTTATCATCTTTATTAGGCCAAGGAGACATGTGATTGTGAGAGTCAGTGAAGCGGCACTGTGCTGCTGGTCTAAATTCATTCTAGTCTGTGGCTCTCCCTGCATCGCTGAGTTAGACAAACATCTTGTATCAAGCACTTCTGCTCTCCGAAGCACTGCGGACAATTTCATTACGGATCTGTGAATCAATGTTACTTTGTGCTCTTTAAACACTGGTGAACTTGCAGTCTAATTGACCAATCTTTGTACCATCAATTGGTCATCACAGAGGATTATTTGTGCACAGTTTCTAGATCAAATTTAGTGTTATGCTAATCTTTCTATCTAACTGGAGTGCAATATCCTTAAGCTTGCTTGTAAAAATAATGTCCATCTTTAGTATTCCTTAAAAGCTGAACTCAGACAATTTAAATTCATCCCAGTGGAGCTGTTTAACTAGTAAAAGGGACACCCCCCTCTCAAAGACTCTCTCACTCGCTCTTCAATGACAGAGCTTCTTCTGTGTGGATTTTGGCACTGCGACAAGTCACTATTGAAGAGGGAACGGACTGGCGTCATTTTGTCTTCTCATGTGGGGGTCTTATATGCACCCACTTGCGAACAGACACACATTCTATCCGTGGCATTTAGGGAAAAAAATCTTGCACTCTGAATAGTGTCTTATCTGATGTTGTAAACTGAGGTTACTGGACACTAGTCACAAAAGACAGGGACATGTCTCGTAACTCACCAGTACCTGGTGAGTTACTGGTGAGTAACTCGCTTAGGGTGGTGCTCAGGGTGGAGAAGGAAAGGGGCCACATGTGTTGGCAATATCTGTCCCATTTCCAGCATGACTGGATACTTATATGAACAGTGCTGACTTATTTATGGGCTTTTTATGGCTCTTTCTCTTTCTCTTTACGGACATGACAATTACACAGATGAATTATGTCAAAGTGACATTTCCTGCTAAATTGAACCCAACAGTTTAAATTATAAATCAATACTATAAACTTATCATTGCGAAATGGGTAAGGTAACAAAAATGTTTGAACACTAATGTTTCATGTACTTGCTTGATATCAGATTTTTGGGAAAAGTTATGTTTTTTTTTGTTGCATAAAAGTTTTAACTGTAATTGCAACTTTAACAGCTTTTACATAACGCACTCAGAAGTGGAATGACCACCAAATGTACACAGTGAAAGTGGCAATAAAGTTATTCATACAGAGGAAAGGATTCCTTCATTCACTCACTCTGTTTAATCAGCCTCTTGTCAGCAACCACAACATTCTCTGCATCCACAACAATGACCTTCCCGTCCCGCGGGCCCACAGCAAAGTTATCAAAGCTGACATCAAGCAGGTAGAGAGCAAAGTCGAAGTCGTTGTTGGTCAGCTGTTCTGCAATGTCCATCAGTTGCTTGGCCAGGTCTACTCTCTTTTCCCAGGGAGCGTTGAAGAAACTCCAAAGTTCCTCGCCCACGTAGTTCACAGCCACCATTCGCCCGCAAGCACCCAGGTACTTTGCGAATGGCCAGCCTTCATCTGACGGGAAACTCTAAGAAGCCAAAAGCACAAAAGGTAAATAAGTTTACGTTTATGTTCAACAAACTTTTTTACTTTGCCCCTTTGCCAAACAAGAAGTTAAAATGTTTCGTCCAGGGTTGACTGGAAAGGATTGAATGAATTAAATTTGTGCAAAGTAGTTACAATATTTTAATTGCATGTGTTCTTCACATGTCAACAGAATAAGAAAAAATCCTCTGGCCATTCTGCCATTCTGGTGTAACATAAGTATAATACACTGTAACAGCCATATTATATGATTAAGATTGTATATATTTGGAAAATCAAGCTGGTGTGCTTACATAAGCGAGCCAAGGACCAGCAAAACAAACACCAGAGTTCATTTGCAGCATTTACACACAAGACACAATTGCATACAGCTCTGAAACAAATGTCTTCTAGAGGCTGACAGAAAATCGAGCAAGTGGAACATGACTGTATTTTGCACCATTTATGACAATCCAAACAGCATTAATCTGTCAATGGATTTATCTTCTCAGCTGCATGGACATTTACTCTTCACAACCCACTGCAATAGTGGATTTGTCAGAAACATATGCATTGCTTATTGTAAGTCCCAAGTTTCTGGGACTGGGACTTATAGTGGTGCAAGCCACAGTTCCTTCTCTGGCTGAAAGATATTTGTTTCTCCATGTGAAGAATGTCAAATATCAACATAAAATAACAACAAATTGGACTGTGGGGAGTTTTAATTGGTTTCAACAATGACAGCAGTGCTTCTAAAGGTGTCTAGCTGTTGAAAGCTAACCAAACTGGTAAGCGGCTAACTTTAAGAGGGGAAAACACTACAATGAATTGCTTTAAATTAAAGGCAAATCAAACATCAAATCAGGTTATAATGTCACATCTGGGCAAAAGATTGTGAATGTTGGGGAGGCATCTGTCAGTTCTGACTTTATTCTGCAAGCCTCTTCAGATTCACACAAATGAGGTAAGTAAGGCAGCTGTACCCCAGTAACTGGGTTGGTCTCAGAGGGCTTTGAGTGGGCATGTCTCATTACAACTTCTCTTTTCATTTCATCTGGTGCAGTGTGCAAGAGCAGAGGCAATTAGATTTAAAAAAGCACAAATTAAGGCAAAATACAAAGAAAACCAAATACATTTACCATCCAGGGCCACACACTGTGCTTTATTTATTCAGAGTGCCACTCTGTTTTAATCATCTATATTTGAAATGTACAAAAGCCTTGTTTTTTTGCTGGGACCGTACAGCTGAAATTCTGCAGTGATTTCACCTGTTTTATTTCTCTGAGCTCCTCAAATGACTGGCACAAGTTTCATTGATATTGGCAGACCACACTGCACTCAGGAAAAAGGCATACGACTGCAATCTGATTCCCTTTTATTTCACAGTTGGCGAAATCTAAGTCTAGTTTAATCTGCCTCAGAATCTTTAAAGTTTAATGGCGAGTCTCATTAATATTTCATTATACACATATTATTTAAAAACATACAATCAGTAAAAGGACACAGACAAAATTGCAGCAGTTTATTCCTTTTGTTACAGTCTTGTAGCCCAAAATGGGTGAACATACCTTTAGAATGGCATGTCTCTAATAATATTGTTGTTGTATATATATTGCATAGTATGTATATTCTGTATGCATAGAATACTGGGTGCATGCATTTAACAAAATATTCATTATGTCCATGTTCATTAGTACACAGTTTTCTTTAATAATGTATTTTACATTGCGATGTGCTCATGCAATGTGAATGAAACAGCAAAGAGATGCTTCAAGATGATTTGACAATCAGAAGATCAGATGATGATTTGACTAGATTTTTGACCAATAAGATTTCACAATAGGCGTGACTGCCTTGTGTGATGCTGCAAAAATTGAAACCAATCAATCAACAAAATGTCATTTCATGGTGGCAACTGTTTGAGGCAAAAATTTGTTGCTTCATGTCACCTCTTGTTTGGACAGGAAATTTTGCATCTTTTGTCCAATCATTGTCCAATAATGATGATAAGTAAATAACACATACTAAATTAAACATGCAACGTAATGAGTTCATTTGCCAACTACACAGCATACTATTGTTTAAAAGATCTATTGCTCCAACCTGTTTCACATTCTATTTTTTACAGTATACATTAGCTAATGCTGCAGCCTTGTGACCCAGAAACACACATAAAAAGGCCTCATCACCGTACACTTGCTGTGTTCACAATAACAATGTCTTTCCTGTCTCTTTTTATCGTCAGCCCCCTCCCTCATATTCCTCCATATGTCTTTTATCTGCAGTGTGCATGCAGCAGCTATACAGCTTTGATGTCGCATTTAAGCCTTTGACACTTTGAGGCCTGTAAGAAGGTACAGATGAGATAAGACACAAACGATCAAGCCATGCTCCAGTTAGGCCAACAAATCTAGGCAGTAAACAGAACACACACCTCTAATCAGCGCTAAACTGTGCCAACAATTTCTACAAATCCAATTTGTTCCAAAGCACCATCAAACAGAGTTTGCAACAATAACATTATTAGCCTACACTAATATTAGTAATTAGCATGAGCCTGAGCAGAAGGGCGTGCAGTCTGTGACCAGGGGCGGTCGATACCCTGCAGAAGGACCGGGTCAATCAGCAGAGAGGAGACTGGTCTCATGGCGCTGCTCACTCCCAGCACATCCTGTGTGGGTTTGATCGGGCAGACTTTATGAGGGAGGGGTATATTTTCAACTTCAAATGGAGGGATTTGAATAGAGAAACAGCAGGCCAAGTGCTGAGCTTTAGTGCTGAGCTTTGTTGACTCTGTTAAGAAGTGGCCTTTACAAAAAAAAGACCCTAATGAAGACCTTCCACGTGCTAAGGCTGGGCAATATGTAATATAAAACTAAATATTGATTGAAATAATATAGGCTTATAATATAATAATATAGATTAAATAATTAGGCTGGTTTTGGGCTCACCCGATGTGCCGCATTTCCTAGGGGTGTTCATATAGAGTACAAAGCAATCTTGTGTTTATAAACAGCAGGCCAAAGCTCAATGAAATATAACAATGCAAAGGTCGCGTGATATGTTGTGCCTGTTTATGTCAAAGTATTAAAGTTACATTTATGACAAATTTAGAAAAAACATGATGGTTCTGATGTTCATAACCCTATGCCAGCATAATTATACAGCACGTAATAAATGTTTTAATAGTAAGATTACTCATGTAAATACCCTCTGCTATGATTACACCTGCAGTCCACACCTGACAAACTTAGTCACTTGTTGCATGTTAAATATGATGTGGGTGGTCATATCTTAATGAGCTAATAACTGATTATAAATTATGATTTCTGTACATCATATGTAAATCATGCCAATCATGGCCAATTATCAAACACACTTACACTCAACTGGAAAGCTGAGGTATATGTCTATAGACAATAACAGTACAGAAATTTCAGGGTGTCTCTTTTTAATTGGCCATCTAGAAACTAACCATAACACCCTTTTACTGTAATGGTGAGGTGTTTGCAGGCAAGAACCTGTTATATTTTTCCAAAAAATGGAAAAAATCTAGATGAGAATTTTATTTTTCCTTTATGAATGATTTTTTCACCTTACATGGATGTACCATGTAAAGGGAAAGACAGAAAAAAATATATAAAGGATAAGGATTGTTAAGGATGCCGCAATACAATATACACAGTATGTACCATGGTACTCCTATGGTGTACCAAATACCCCCCGCTCCCTGCTGCCTTATATCACTAAACTAAAGTTTTTTCCTTGACATTTGATTAAATAGTAATTAGTACACTTTTAACAACTAATAAGAGCTGATTTTTTCTAAATATTTTGCACCAGGGACTGAAATTCAGCACAGGATTGTATGTATTGTGCACATTTGCCTTCCCACAAGTTTTATAATAATTCTAATAATCCAAGAAATTCCTGTGAAGCATTTCTGAACTTGTGAAATAAACCACACAGATCAACAAATCAAAAACTTTTTCTTTTAGCCTGTAATATTAAAATTAGCACGAGTAAATCAGTGCTCTCTCTTTCTCTTTGTGCGTTCTTGCTTCTGAATCCAGATTGCTACATAAAGCTGCTGATAGAAAGACTTGAAACTGACTCCACGATCACCACCTAATAGCGCATGTCACATTTACGCGTGTATTCATACTTCATACATATTGTCTATCTTTAATATACGAGATATATGATGTACCCCATAAGATAAATGACTATTTTAGAAACAAGGGTTTTATAAGGACTTAATCTGTTGATATCTTCAGTTCATTTTCACAACTTCATAATGCCCATATTTGACTATAATGAGCTCTGACATGGCCACTCACACAGAAAGTATAACTAACTGCACAGTAGCTATGAATGGCAAATTGTGGCAAGTATATTCCAAAAAATAACTCTAAATATAAATCGACACATGGTGTCCTTCTACAACAACTCCTACAAGGAAAACCTTTTACATTGCTGTGCCCTTCCAAACATGTACCCATAGAAAAACACATTTGCTGTGTGCTTGTGGGAGTCCACAAGTGAAATGGTTAGGACATGATATAAAGATGATCCTTTATAAAAGCTATTAGTTTGTGTCAGTGGGGTGGAAGACCATGACGGCAGTCTTAACAACGGTATTCCATGTGTGGGTCAGGTTTTCACAGAATCACGTCGGGTTAGACAACATTAATGGCATGATGGCCTGGGGTCAGTGTCAGAGAGTTATGGGTCAGCTGTGCCAGTATGTCTTACATTTGTTGATCACATGTGTGAACTTTTCTTTAAGAATAGTTAAATCTACATCAAGATAATGCTATCAAGTTGGATAACCAATGTTTTATTTAAGAAAGCAGCATAATTATGTTCTTTACAACCTCAACCTTCTGCATCTGAAGAAATTCTATATTGCCTTCACATGCAGAAGTTTTGGAACAGACAAAAATGACAATAAACCAATTTTACCTTGATTTTAAATGTATATATATTTATGTATATACTTATATTCCTGTGATATGTGAACACGCTTGTTGCCAATAAAGGGTAGATCAACTAATGATGGGGAGGAAAGAGAGCTCAGCAGAACTAAGATAGGATGTCTTTTGCTTGAACATGCTCATGTGTGATCTTTGCTTGTTAGTATATCTGCATTATTTTCATTAATTTCAGCTATGACAAAAGATATGGGGTGGGGCTATCAAAATAAGGGCAAGAACCTTTTGTGGTATTTGTTTCGGTTATTTCAAATATCAACAGTGTTTACCAGATATTGCTCACGGTGCTTTTAATATTTGATTTATAAAGTAACAAAAACCTGAATAATAGGATTAATAGAATAAATTACTATTTAAATACATATGGATACATCATAGTTACATAATTGAAGATTTTCACCTAAATTATGATTCCTATGAAACTGAAATAATGCTGTATTAATGCTGTATGAATACATTTATCCAGTCAATTAAAGTATTGTTTATCAGTTGGGTGTAGACTCCAGAGAGCTGACGACATCTGATTGATTTTCATGAGAGATGCCAGCATCTATAAATTAGCCAAATATGATAAGAACATGTGTGAGGATAAACCAGATATTCCTGTAATATGTAAACATCCTTTTAATCCTTCCGTATGAAATGCAAATACAGGTAAAATGTCAAAGGTGAAATTGGCTGGAAATATGATCTGATGTTTAATTTAACAGCAAAGCACGAATTTCATTAAGCAGATGTTCTTGTTAGTTATCAGTCTTGTACTAAGCTGGATCAAACACAGAATAATTTGTTCACCCATGTCAACCACAAAATTTCAACCACAAATTGCTTGTTGTCTGACTGCAATGTTGCATTTCTGTCAACCAACACCTGGGCTTATCCAATAAACCTCATGATACTGCCCCAGTACTTTATCTTTCTAATTAAAAGCTATTCCTGTATCAAGATGTGTTTTACAAATAAAGTTTAGCACAAACCGGTTAAAGCGCTTTAGTAATGCAATTGGTAGTCTTAACCTACACAACACAAACATAGTCCAAATACAAACATTTTAGTCAGTGGCTGAAATTAAAGATCCAAGCTGAAGTTCCAAGCTGATTGGCTAATTGCTACCCAACCGCTGTGATACAGGTTTGTTCGTGTTTATGTGGTACTGGGGTGCCACAATGAGCATTTTTCTGATCAATTCTGATCATAAAGTCTGTGTAAATATTCTGTTAATTTTTTCAACAGTAAAACCAAAACAAACTGTGAATGACCACTGTTGGTCAGATGGCCTCCTGTCAATGTAGGTGATTCTTGGGCAGAATATCCTGCAAAGTGGACAGACTTGTTGAAAGTCAAGACTTGTCCATGCAGAACTTGTCACTATAAGCATATCTCTATGATAATAATGTCTTCATCATATCCTGGTCCCTAGCTATGACTCCTAAGTTAAGGACTGGGTGATAAAACTGTATTGATATTTACTGACTTTATCAATAAAAGTATAAAAAAATTCAATATAATGCTCAATAGTTATACTTAAATGCATTTAAATGTAACCAGAGTAACATACCTGAAGCACGAACATCTCTCAAGTGTGCACAGTCCCTGGATCATAAACAGCCTGTCATTTTTAAAAAACATTTTAAACAAAAGTAGTTGTTGTGTGCAACCTGCAAATTTGGATTTTTCTCTGCTTTAACAGAGCGATCAATAGATTGTGCTAGTGCAACACATCTTTACAACTCCATTAAACATTGTAAATAGCATATCTCTCTATATAAATATATATCTGCGTTGCAGATCTACTAAAAGTGTGGCCTTTTTTTCTTCTGGTCTTTTCTTTTTTTAAAGTGTATTAAAAGTTTGGCTATATCGCCCAGCCCTAGCTAAATCTCACCTTTATTTGAAGTATTTGGGATTGTTCTCACTCACTTAACTTAGAATTACAGGAATTTTAAAATCAGTTTGCATATTTCTTGTAAATCAAACACATAACCATAACGTTGTAAACACTGTATGTGCCAGTTGGGCTATAGAAACACAGTAGATTAATTAACCCAATAGCTGCTAGATGCAACCCTAAACTAAGACTTAAACAACTACATTACAGAGAATAGTAATTAACACCCATCCCCACTTGCTTCATATGTAACAATCTTTCGCATATAAAAAATTCTCATGTTTTTCATTCTCAAATTCACATCATATTCATTCTCAAATTTTCTCATGTCGACCCTCATATCTGCAATAAACACGCCTGGACAAGCATCTAAAATCTGTTCAGGTGAAGACTGAGCGATGAAATTGTGAAAGAAAAAACACTACAACACTGGGGAAGAACATCATCATCTCACTGACATCTCATACGTGTGTAACACGTATCACACAGACTGATAAGCCAATTTAAAGGGCTGTGAAGGGAGAACTCAACATAAGTTGTTTTGTTCTACACATTAATCGCCTGACCTTTTCTCTCAAACCCCATTGTTGACCTATGCTTCACCACACAGGCATGAAAGCAGAACAGCCCACGTCTGGCATTTTGCTTTGCAATTAAAGTTTAAAACCCAGCCAGCCCACTTAGAACGCTCAACCCTAAAGGCTGTCGAGCTAACGGTTTGGCAGACTTTTTCTCTACCCCCTCCTCCAAAATCTTCTCTGCATTCGATCATAAACTGCAGACCACAAGCCCACTAGATGAAGGCCGGAGAGAAGAGAGATTGCAATCTGTTTTTTACTCCCTAAAACAATGTGTGGTGGTAAACAGGTTGGCATACCTTATAATTGTAATGCTCGTATGTCATTTGATTTTTGATTGCTTATTTTAGCAGATGTTTCTCATCCAAAATGTCTTATGAAGGCAACATTTAAAGGGAATAGTTTACCTAGGGGAATAGGATCACATAGAAGCACATACTGGCATCATAAAATAAACTGATTTGAACACAGTGGATTAATCATGTTTTTATTTAAGGACCATGTGACATTTAGTCACAAGGCATGCGAGAACCAATGGATCACTGATTACAAGTTCTCAATGTGCCAACATATTTAAGTGGTGAATGTGCTGATTTAATAAGTTCAAACTATTTGAATATATTAATATTAATACCCCACCTCCCAAAAACATGTCAACATTGGCCAGCCCCCTGACTGTTTTGCAGATGGGTCTTATGCAAGTAGATTTTAGAAAAACATTTGACAGATGTCTGCATAAATGAAAAAATATGCAAAGGAGATGAGTACACCTTCATTTCCTCATTGGAGAGCCAAGGTAAGACTGCAGTTCACTTAAAGCCACCCTGCTCTGAAGCAGGGTGCAGCTCTGTCTGGAAGGTATGAGTTTTATTAGCTCAGTGGATAAAAAAAGAACAATATGATTTTCTGTAGGAAGTAAGTGACCACCAGAGCAGGGACAAGAAACTTTCCCTATTTTTTTTCTCCACAATAAATAGTTCTATACATTGAACCAAACTAAATAGCATTTGATTCAAAGAAAAATATACCAAAAAGACAAAGGTACAGGATGGTGTAAATATGAGGAAATGCCTAAATAACTCATATTATGAATCATCAAAAATTGTGATTGAATTAGTCTGGGTCTTTAGTGTTTTACAGAATTTTCTCATCTGAAAAACACTATAACATGTTTTATGCTCTAATGCCATAAAATTCTATATATACTCACATTAGCTAGGGTAGCATTACTCAGCTAGTCTCATAACATAAGCATCATAACAAAAGCATCATAACCCTGCCTGCACTGATTAACCTATTATTTTTATGGTAACAGTGACTGATTGGATAATCTTGTTTATGATGGACGGCGTGGTATTTAATTAGGAATTCAGCTATTACAGAAACTGGCTTCTACAGAAGTACATACCAAAGATAAAGGTATAGTTTATCTGAAAAAAGAAATCCACCCATAATTTACTAACCCTCAAGCCATACTACATGTATAATGTCATATACACCTAGAATGGCATGTGGATGAGTAAGAGTTTAGTCTTTTAAACAACCACCGAGCTCATGGTTGTCTGTCTAAAATTGGTTATACATAATTTTTACAGATTACCTTTTTCTACCTATTTCTTGGGCACCAAAATCTGCAAACTGACCTGTGTCTCCAGAACAATGATGTAATTGTTTACACAACCACATAACTTGTTTCCACAGTAAACAGCTACAGTTCCTGGTTCAAGACCAGTAGGTTTTAGTGGCTGGAGAAGAGACAATTTTCCAGCCTTTCTGTGGTGGAAACTGGTACTGATACTGGCACCTTGTCAGTGGAAAGGGGGCTCTTGAAGAACCTGATTTGGATTTTGGAAAAGTTGTCATATATATTGTGCAAATTCTTAACCCAGCCATGTGGAAATGCAAGGGCAATTACTTGCTATGTTTGAAATTTCCCCTTTAATACTAGTTTTATTTAAAGCTCTCTTACTTTAGCAAATCTTACCCTCATTTGACTCTATAACCCACAGGGAGACTTCACAAGTGCCGTTTTGCCTTTTTTATGCAGTTGAACTCAAAGTGTGTCAGGTGCAGGGAGGAGGTTGTCTTGTCGACCATTTCAGTCTGGAGGCGAGCAGTACACCCTTGACTGAGTTATCCCCACAGGCCTGTCATGTCCTGTTGTCAAGCTGGCTGAGCAGGCAGAGCCTAATGCAGGTCTGTTAACAAAGTAGTACGTTCCTGGCAAAATTTGAGTAAGGTCACCTAAACCAGGCCCTATATCTAGCGGACATGACCTCATGCATCACAGCTTCACAGAAAGAAGCTGAAATGCAGAGAATGTCAGCTCAAAAAAGTGGGAATTAATAACCACCGTTGCAGAGAATGTGGGTCACCTCACAGAAACTTTACTAAACAAATCAACAAATGGCAGAACACTGTTTTTGCCATGCCATTGGTTGACAAGTTTAATGCAAAATTAACTATTTAAAAGTCCTGGAAAACATGAGGGAACATCTCAAACAGAATAATGATGGGTAGAATTACAGACAGAAAGTCCTTGAGGCGGGTTGGGGGATGGGATTTTAAACCACACAACTCTTTAAACTGAAATGCACTGTCATTATAAACTTGATGGAATTTACTGGGTAGCAGAAAGAAAGGTGCTGCAGTACAGGCAAGAAACAAATGGAAAGACAAAGGTGCCCAATGACAGGGGCTCACACACAAATAATCAGATTTTATAGACTGGGTTGATCTCAATTTTCGACCAAATGCCAGAGGGTGTTGAGATTTTGTGTGATAGATTCGAGGTCAGAACGACAGTGAATGTCTTCACAGGGCTTCTGTTTCTTTGTTCATGTGGGCCTTTATCAGCTTCAGTCAATGACAGCTGAAATTAGAATTGTCTAATTGTAAATCAGTACAAAAAAAATTGAACAGACAGTGGTCTTTATTATCACTGCCATGTCAACATAGTAAGAATCATGGTATGTCTGGTGACAATACACAGGTTCAGATCCTGTATCACTGTATCAGTGACATGCATAAAAACTGATAGGAAGACAGTCTATTCTGCAAAGCAGCTTCCATGATAAAAGCGATAAGTGCAATTTAGAAGATAAAAAATGTAATGAACATTAACAGCTTGCAGTTTATAAATAATTAAAATTATTTAAAATATGCATGATGGCAGGACAAATTCATCAGCCTGGATAAGGTGGCAATTAAACAGTTTCTATTTGAGGTCTTTCAAGATTACAAAGACTTTAAGACTTGCAAACGAAAAGCAGTCAGCAATAGGACACAGGCAGGGACACCCTGTAATTTACAGCAGAAATTTTTCCCCATTTGCAGCCCACCAAACTGAGAGATGATATTCCGCTGGCAGAATTCATCAAGGGCAATTCAAGAGCATATGTTATGATCTAGGTTTATAACACAGGTAATATATTACAGGCAGAGGAAGTCTGTCACAGAGAGATGAGTGCATAGACATTGTAAAACCTACCTGTAGCACTAGGGGTTCTGGGTTGAAAGCCAAGGTCATCAACAGCTGCATCCTTTCAGTGTCTTTAAGGTTCTTGAGCAGAAAGCTTCCAGAGTCCTTTGTCTCTGCATATCTCCTGACTATTCTGTCCAGCAGTCTTTGGGACGGACAATGAACAAGGTCTGACCAGCCCTCCACAACATCTGGGGTTAAGAGTCTGACGTCCCCATTGAGTCTGGCAAACTCAGTCTTGTACATGGCCTGGATGAGATCACAACGAGGTCGACCCGTTGCCCGCTTACAAATCTTCTGGTCAATATCAGAAAGCTCTTGATTAGAACCCAAACGCTTGAGCACAATCCTCCGAGTACCCTCCCGAGGCTCCCCATACTGGGCAAAAAAGACATTTTTCACATTGAAGACATCTAGGAATCGAAGACGACCCCATGTCTCAAAGGATATTTGCCCGTTCATGAATTTGCGACACCAACTGGTGCCAAAGCAGGCTGGGCACTTGTTAAGGTTGATGAACCTTCGGTCTGTGAGTTCATTCTTTTGGAAAGATGCAAAGAGGTTGTGCGTGTTTATCAGCAAGATGATGAAGAGACCCACGACAAAGACAAGCTTCAAACACCGGTACAAACGGCCAAGCTTGAGAGGAAGGAAGCGCAGCATGTTCGTGCACTAGCCAGGCAGGGAAAGGGTAAAGGGGAAAAGGGTAGTCAATGTCAGGGCAGAACTTAATGGATCTCCATCACTGCTTCTGACTCATCACCCAGGGTTCCTAGTGGGGGAGAAACTGAGTTCCCCCTTGTGACTGCTTTCTGGACTAAGACATTCTCACTGCCATTGCCCCAAAGCACATGGTCCTGATGAGAATAAAAGCTGGCCTGCAAAGAAGCACAAGGAAAAACAAATTATTACAACAAGTTGCATTTCACTAAGCCTAAAACTTTGAATGAATAACATGCTAACTTCCTACTGCGGAAAGCATCACATTATCTGAATGGCTGGTTTCTATTTCTAGGTCTAAATTTTCTCCTATCTCAAGGTACAAACCTCTATAAAGAAAAGGGCAGTTTTGTGTCATTTCAAAATGTTTAACAAATTGGAAATGTTCAGGTCATTTGAGCAAATGCATTGCTTTCCGAAGTGTAACAAGATGGATTTCTGCCAGACCAATAAACGCGAGACACTCTGTACCAGATTGTGCTGGCTCATATTTCCCTTAGAATAAATTTCTTACAACCACAGATAAAAATAAGGTTAAAAACAGAGACAAAACTGGACATACTAAATTTCTAAAATTTTACTTCCAGCAATAATAAGACAAATATTAATGACCCCTCAGAAACTTTTTTAGTTTATTATGCTTTTCGTCAAACGACAACAAATGCTCTGTGATTATTTCCACCACCTGCAAATGAAGCGAGTCTCAATCTGCTTTCAAACGGAAGTGCTCCTTTGTGTATTATGAGAAGAATCCTGCTGAGCATAGTTTAACCTTTGATCAGAGTTGCCCTGGTAAGTTTTTATCTATCTTTGAAGTTTTCTCTTTAAAAAAGCCTGGTGTCATCACGGTAATGTGGTGAAGAGAATCAACAATTTACAGAGCACTGTATGGTTCCATCTGATGCAAGGGTGGCACTGATACTAAAAGCGTATAAACAGTCATTCAAATGATGCACGTGAGATGGTCACTTTTAAACAACAGTAAACAAGGCCGATACATTACTACCCAAGTTTCCATGCAGGTAATCAGATCCTTAGCACCAACAAATTTATATGGCTGCTTACCATGCAAATGGACCATTTTCAATTAAAGTTCATTACACCATGCCTGTTAAAACAATGGCTTTCAAGGGCTCTGCTCATTAGTAGATGAGTCAGTGTGATTAGTGGGCATGCTGAAGAATTTCTGGGCATTTAAACTGATGTAGTGAGATCTGAGCTGGAGCTTAGTGAAGGATAGAATCTACACAAGGCATTCCAACTTATTCAGTCTTAAGCTGAAGTGTTATCAGTGCCATATACTGTACGTATTATGTATATGGACTAGAGTTAGGTGATTGGATCCATAAGCTCCAAAATAATTAGCGGAGTATTGACCATGTGACCATTAACTTTTCACATTTTCAAGCTTCGATCCTTCTGTGTGACCCATGAAATATATTTTTCTAAAGTTTCATTTTTGCAATTAATTTTATTTTTGTTATAGGTATATTACAGGTATATTTTTATTTAGTGTCATAAAATATGCGTATCTTGGTATTACCATTTGATAGCAGGACTGTTTGTGCCATAACACAGTATGTAAATGTAATAATGATTCAATTCTGGACACCTTCGAAAAAACACATTTGGAGCAAAAAGAAAGATATGGGGTTCTCTAGACCCAAAACTTGCACTAATAGTTTGATTGCACAGGACAGTGAGGTGCCCAGGACAGTATGAGAAAAGGCAGTCGTGTGAGCATGGGTGAGCATGGGGTTGCTCTGTTAATTCGACTTTAGACACTCTGGAGGCAGAACACTGATGCCTTCACTCCTTTGATTGGTCACTTTGAATACCCAGTAATCTACAGTCTCAGGGCTGTCTCTTACCCTCTGACCCCTTTTGTCAGAATAATGAGAAACAGCTACCTCAAAATGCCTTAACACATGTAAATCATGCATAGCTTACTCAACATGTAAAAAGCACACAATATATTTGTGACGACAGCAGTAGAATATATGATTTACATAGTGTCCAATGCTTTGGAAAGACAGATAGACATCGAGGTAAATGTAAAGGTAACCCTAGGAAACCCAAGGAAAAAGGTAAACTCAAAGCATAAGATAGTTAAACTGCCTGCCATTAAAATTACTCTTTTCCTTGTTAAGTGCAACACTTAAGTGCAAGTGTTTTGTCTAGTTGATTTTTTATTTTTTAGTTAATTTAGGGCTCTAACTGACAAGTTTGTAAAATAAGCTACACACTCATGTTGGTGTGGGCCCCCTGTCATTGGTTTATTCTACAGAAACATCAACTTAGGTTACAGTGTTAGTTAGGTCCTTGGCTTTATGCCTCTACATATCTGACAGCTTAACAGGAGAAAAATGAGTCAAAAGTTAAGTTATATTTATGAAATGTGTATTAATAAATGCTTCTGTATTCGCATAAGGATGACAATTTCTGTATAATAAAAAGTTTATATCAGTAACAACTCTATACAGTAATATGTATAACATTAAATCTGAAATTTATTTAGACATGCCATCCATGCAATAAATGTGGTATTAAGCTATACATTATTACTTTAAAATGTGAATAAAATGTACGAGAGGCAAAGACATTTTGCTACCTTAGAATTACAAGGTTCTATCTGACATTTTTGTCAAAATTGAGTTATTGACAAATTCTTACTCTAATATAATATATGGGTGTTTAATTTGAAAAACAAAAGTTCTATCTGCGAAATTGAATTCAAACTTGGTCTTATAAGGTTCTATCTGTGGCGGCCCAATCACAATTTGGAATGTACACAGTAGGACCAATCAGGTCTTACCTCTTTATGTTTTTACTGATAAGCCTGTCTCGGTCCCACTGGTTTAATACTGTGTTATGAGACTTGGTAAATGTAAAGATGTCATTGAAAGCAACAAGAAAAGTGCTATAGATTTCTCAAAAAACCTAAATATCTCTGTGTTTGACAACTTATTTCACTAGTTCATGCTAGCGTATGGTAGCTAGTGATTGCTAACGCTAACTAGCGCTAGCTAATACGAATATTATAATATCTATTTGATCATTTGAAGGCAGTCATAGGTTTATGTTTTTGTTGCAGTTGTTGTTTTCATCTTTCAGACAATTGCTTGAATAGCATGATCCATATAATCTAACAAAATAAATAATGATTTACAGCATTCAAGCCTTCTGTTACTTGCCTGGAACATGTTACTCCAAAAATCGCTTCTTCACTGGACGCAAAACAATTAAAAGACAATTAAAAGCTTAGATATAACATTTTGGTAGATGAAAACACATTTGTAAGACATACGTTTAATATATTCAAGATAGGTTACATGAGTAAATTGTAAATATTTCTTAAATCATTGTTATCTTTTCTTTTTTTGTTAGATAGAACCTTGTAATTCCAAAACGATTCAGAGCTCTTAGAGTTACAAGGTTCTATCTGCAACCTTTTCCGAAATTCCTAATTTCGTAATTAGGTAGAATTGTAATATTTCATATTTAGAATACATTTGGGGTGTCTGTAACTCTGGTGCGTGCCACTTATCAGTTTTGGTATTTACACTGCAAAAACTTTAAACCTCATATCTCAAAACTGGTCAAAACGCAGATAGATCCTTATAATTCTAAGGTAGCGATTTATTGATAAAAAAAACGTGCATACTGCCTATTACAAAGAATCAGATTTAAGGAATGTTCCTAGAACAACTAAGAACGTGATATGATCTCTGCATGTCATTTAACAGACTGACATCCCTGGCTTTTCACTCAATGAACAGAGACAAAAATAAACTGCACACATTTCTCCTCAGGAAAAATGAGGTAGTCAAGATAAACCTTGGTCAATGTCTATTTTCATTACGACTGGGTGATATCGGGTATATGATATACATTTTACAAGTTTTGTAATAAATCAACACAAGGTAGACTGATATTCTATGATTTTTATTTGCATGCATTAATATAACAATACATAGAAATAAATGGCCATATATCACATTTCTGTGAACATTTCAGTGATCACATCAACGATTTATTAAATTAGGTTTTGAATCAATTAACAAATCATACTTAATCTTACTGTATTATATATTATTTTTGCTACAAGCTTGAGCGGTACAGCCCCACATATGGGAATGTTATTTGTGTCCCATATGTGGGATTTTAGAATGTGCAGTGATGTAACATACTGCCAGATTAAAATCGACTTTTGCGTCATAGAGAGAGAAATGCGGTGGATAAGCAGCCATCACTTATATTCACACAAAGAGCTACTTATACAGTCTTTTACACACGTCTGTTTTGTCACAATAAAAATTGTGACAAAAATTGTCACAATAAAAATGTAAAAAAAAAATTGCTCACACATGCTTGTTTGTAAACCTTTTATAATGATCATGTTAGATGATCAGTAAGTTGTCACAGCCATGGGCACCACTGTGTGTGTCCGGGAGGCAGACCCTGCTGAATTTATAACATGCACGCTTATCCACTTTTATCAAAATGAGAGAGGAATAGAATACACTTTATAATTACCTACACAATGTGCGATTGACATGAATAAAACATAACCTCACGTTTTGTTTAAAAGGTTTGTTTTGCCTTCGTTCTATATAAACTATATATAGTTTTGTATTTCTGTGATTGTGCAATGTAATAAGAAACACAAGAAATATAAAATAAACGTTTCATTTAAAAGATTGCTTTTGCCTCAGTTTCACACA